>OX456985.1:154089066-154384251 GCA_949752695.1 Melanostoma scalare | reverse complement strand
TCCAAAATGATATATTTGCATTTCAAAAACATAGAAAATCTAGGTGCTTCTTGGCCATTTGTTAAAAATTTCATAAACGCATTGATTAACAGTACTGAGATCATCTCAATTCCATAGAAATGAGCTTCTTTTGACCCAAATTCATAGAAAAGACAAAATTACCTTTCCAAAATGATATATTTGCATTTCAAAAACATAGAAAATCTAGGTGCTTCTTGGCCATTTGTTAAAAATTTCATAAACGCATTGATTAACAGTACTGAGATCATCTCAATTCCATAGAAATGAGCTTCTTTTGACCCAAATTCATAGAAAAGACAAAATTACCTTTCCAAAATGATATATTTGCATTTCAAAAACATAGAAAATCTAGGTGCTTCTTGGCCATTTGTTAAAAATTTCATAAACGCATTGATTAACAGTACTGAGATCATCTCAATTCCATAGAAATGAGCTTTCGTTGACCCAAATTCATAGAAAAGACAAAATTAACTTTCCAAAATGATATATTTGCATTTCAAAAACATAGAAAATCTAGGTGCTTCTTGGCCATTTCTTAAAAATTTCATAAACGCATTGATTAACAGTACTGAGATCATCTCAATTCCATAGAAATGAGCTTTCGTTGACCCAAATTCATAGAAAAGACAAAATTACCTTTCCAAAATGATATATTTGCATTTCAAAAACATAGAAAATCTAGGTGCTTCTTGGCCATTTGTTAAAAATTTCATAAACGCATTGATTAACAGTACTGAGATCATCTCAATTCCATAGAAATGAGCTTCTTTTGACCCAAATTCATAGAAAAGACAAAATTACCTTTCCAAAATGATATATTTGCATTTCAAAAACATAGAAAATCTAGGTGCTTCTTGGCCATTTGTTAAAAATTTCATAAACGCATTGATTAACAGTACTGAGATAATCTCAATTCCATAGAAATGAGCTTTCGTTGACCCAAATTCATAGAAAAGACAAAATTACCTTTCCAAAATGATATATTTGCATTTCAAAAACATAGAAAATCTAGGTGCTTCTTGGCCATTTGTTAAAAATTTCATAAACGCTTTGATTAACAGTACTGAGATCATCTCAGTTCCATAGAAATGAGCTTTCGTTGACCCAAATTCATAGAAAAGACAAAATTACCTTTCCAAAATGATATATTTGCATTTCAAAAACATAGAAAATCTAGGTGCTTCTTGGCCATTTGTTAAAAATTTCATAAACGCATTGATTAACAGTACTGAGATCATCTCAATTCCATAGAAATCAGCTTTCGTTGACCCAAATTCATAGAAAAGACAAAATTACCTTTCCAAAATGATATATTTGCATTTCAAAAACATAGAAAATCTAGGTGCTTCTTGGCCATTTGTTAAAAATTTCATAAACGCTTTGATTAACAGTACTGAGATCATCTCAATTCCATAGAAATGAGCTTCTTTTGACCCAAATTCATAAAAAAGACAAAATTACCTTTCCAAAATGATATATTTGCATTTCAAAAACATAGAAAATCTAGGTGCTCCTTGGCCATTTGTTGAAAATTTCATAAACGCATTGATTAACAGTACTGAGATCATCTCAATTCCATAGAACTGAGCTTTCGTTGACCCAAGTTCATAGAAAAGACAAAATTACCTTTCCAAAATGATATATTTGCATTTCAAAAACATAGAAAATCTAGGTGCTTCTTGGCCATTTGTTAAAAATTTCATAAACGCATTGATTAACAGTACTGAGATCATCTCAATTCCATAGAAATGAGCTTTCGTTGACCCAAATTCATAGAAAAGACAAAATTACCTTTCCAAAATGATATATTTGCATTTCAAAAACATAGAAAATCTAGGTGCTTCTTGGCCATTTGTTAAAAATTTCATAAACGCATTGATTAACAGTACTGAGATCATCTCAATTCCATAGAAATGAGCTTTCGTTGACCCAAATTCATAGAGAAGACAAAATTACCTTTCCAAAATGATATATTTGCATTTCAAAAATATAGAAAATCTAGGTGCTTCTTGGCCATTTGTTAAAAATTTCATAAACGCATTGATTAACAGTACTGAGATCATCTCAATTCCATAGAAATGAGCTTTCGTTGACCCAAATTCATAGAAAAGACAAAATTACCTTTCCAAAATGATATATTTGCATTTCAAAAACATAGAAAATCTAGGTGCTTCTTGGCCAATTGTTAAAAATTTCATAAACGCATTGATTAACAGTACTGAGATCATCTCAATTCCATAGAAATGAGCTTCTTTTGACCCAAATTCATAGAAAAGACAAAATTACCTTTCCAAAATGATATATTTGCATTTCAAAAACATAGAAAATCTAGGTGCTTCTTGGCCATTTGTTAAAAATTTCATAAACGCATTCATTAACAGTACTGAGATCATCTCAATTCCAGAGAAATGAGCTTTCGTTGACCCAAATTCATAGAAAAGACAAAATTACCTTTCCAAAATGATATATTTGCATTTCAAAAACATAGAAAATCTAGGTGCTTCTTGGCCATTTGTTAAAAATTTCATAAACGCATTGATTAACAGTACAGAGATCATCTCAATTCCATAGAAATGAGCTTCTTTTGACCCAAATTCATAGAAAAGACAAAATTACCTTTCCAAAATGATATATTTGCATTTCAAAAACATAGAAAATCTAGGTGCTTCTTGGCCATTTGTTAAAAATTTCATAAACGCAATGATTAACAGTACTGAGATCATCTCAATTCCATAGAAATGAGCCTCTTTTGACCCAAATTCATAGAAAAGACAAAATTACCTTTCCAAAATGATATATTTGCATTTCAAAAACATAGAAAATCTAGGTGCTTCTTGGCCATTTGTTAAAAATTTCATAAACGCATTGATTAACAGTACTGAGATCATCTCAATTCCATAGAAATGAGCTTCTTTTGACCCAAATTCATAGAAAAGACAAAATTACCTTTCCAAAATGATATATTTGCATTTCAAAAATATAGAAAATCTAGGTGCTTCTTGGCCATTTGTTAAAAATTCCATAAACGCATTGATTAACAGTACTGAGATCATCTCAATTCCATAGAAATGAGCTTTCGTTGACCCAAATTCATAGAAAAGACAAAATTACCTTTCCAAAATGATATATTTGCATTTCAAAAACATAGAAAATCTAGGTGCTTCTTGGCCATTTGTTAAAAATTTCATAAACGCATTGATTAACAGTACTGAGATCATCTCAATTCCATAGAAATGAGCTTTTTTTGACCCAAATTCATAGAAAAGACAAAATTACCTTTCCAAAATGATATATTTGCATTTCAAAAACATAGAAAATCTAGGTGCTTCTTGGCCATTTGTTAAAAATTTCATAAACGCATTGATTAATAGTACTGAGATCATCTCAATTCCATAGAAATCAGCTTTCGTTGACCCAAATTCATAGAAAAGACAAAATTACCTTTCCAAAATGATATATTTGCATTTCAAAAACATAGAAAATCTAGGTGCTTCTTGGCCATTTGTTAAAAATTTCATAAACGCTTTGATTAACAGTACTGAGATCATCTCAGTTCCATAGAAATGAGCTTTCGTTGACCCAAATTCATAGAAAAGACAAAATTACCTTTCCAAAATGATATATTTGCATTTCAAAAACATAGAAAATCTAGGTGCTTCTTGGCCATTTGTTAAAAATTTCATAAACGCATTGATTAACAGTACTGAGATCATCTCAATTCCATAGAAATCAGCTTTCGTTGACCCAAATTCATAGAAAAGACAAAATTACCTTTCCAAAATGATATATTTGCATTTCAAAAACATAGAAAATCTAGGTGCTTCTTGGCCATTTGTTAAAAATTTCATAAACGCATTGATTAACAGTACTGAGATCATCTCAATTCCATAGAAATGAGCTTTCGTTGACCCAAATTCATAGAAAAGATAAAATTACCTTTCCAAAATGATATATTTGCATTTCAAAAACATAGAAAATCTAGGTGCTTCTTGGCCATTTGTTAAAAATTTCATAAACGCATTGATTAACAGTACTGAGATCATCTCAATTCCATAGAAATGAGCTTCTTTTGACCCAAATTCATAAAAAAGACAAAATTACCTTTCCAAAATGATATATTTGCATTTCAAAAACATAGAAAATCTAGGTGCTTCTTGGCCATTTGTTAAAAATTTCATAAACGCATTGATTAACAGTACTGAGATCATCTCAATTCCATAGAAATGAGCTTCTTTTGACCCAAATTCATAAAAAAGACAAAATTACCTTTCCAAAATGATATATTTGCATTTCAAAAACATAGAAAATCTAGGTGCTTCTTGGCCATTTGTTAAAAATTTCATAAACGCATTGATTAACAGTACTGAGATCATCTCAATTCCATCGAAATGAGCTTCTTTTGACCCAAATTCATAGAAAAGACAAAATTACCTTTCCAAAATGATATATTTGCATTTCAAAAACATAGAAAATCTAGGTGCTTCTTGGCCATTTGTTAAAAATTTCATAAACGCATTGATTAACAGTACTGAGATCATCTCAATTCCATAGAAATGAGCTTCTTTTGACCCAAATTCATAGAAAAGACAAAATTACCTTTCCAAAATGATATATTTGCATTTCAAAAACATAGAAAATCTAGGTGCTTCTTGGCCATTTGTTAAAAATTTCATAAACGCATTGATTAACAGTACTGAGATCATCTCAATTCCATAGAAATGAGCTTCTTTTGACCCAAATTCATAGAAAAGACAAAATTACCTTTCCAAAATGATATATTTGCATTTCAAAAACATAGAAAATCTAGGTGCTTCTTGGCCATTTGTTAAAAATTTCATAAACGCATTGATTAACAGTACTGAGATCATCTCAATTCCATAGAAATGAGCTTTCGTTGACCCAAATTCATAGAAAAGACAAAATTAACTTTCCAAAATGATATATTTGCATTTCAAAAACATAGAAAATCTAGGTGCTTCTTGGCCATTTCTTAAAAATTTCATAAACGCATTGATTAACAGTACTGAGATCATCTCAATTCCATAGAAATGAGCTTTCGTTGACCCAAATTCATAGAAAAGACAAAATTACCTTTCCAAAATGATATATTTGCATTTCAAAAACATAGAAAATCTAGGTGCTTCTTGGCCATTTGTTAAAAATTTCATAAACGCATTGATTAACAGTACTGAGATCATCTCAATTCCATAGAAATGAGCTTCTTTTGACCCAAATTCATAGAAAAGACAAAATTACCTTTCCAAAATGATATATTTGCATTTCAAAAACATAGAAAATCTAGGTGCTTCTTGGCCATTTGTTAAAAATTTCATAAACGCATTGATTAACAGTACTGAGATAATCTCAATTCCATAGAAATGAGCTTTCGTTGACCCAAATTCATAGAAAAGACAAAATTACCTTTCCAAAATGATATATTTGCATTTCAAAAACATAGAAAATCTAGGTGCTTCTTGGCCATTTGTTAAAAATTTCATAAACGCTTTGATTAACAGTACTGAGATCATCTCAGTTCCATAGAAATGAGCTTTCGTTGACCCAAATTCATAGAAAAGACAAAATTACCTTTCCAAAATGATATATTTGCATTTCAAAAACATAGAAAATCTAGGTGCTTCTTGGCCATTTGTTAAAAATTTCATAAACGCATTGATTAACAGTACTGAGATCATCTCAATTCCATAGAAATCAGCTTTCGTTGACCCAAATTCATAGAAAAGACAAAATTACCTTTCCAAAATGATATATTTGCATTTCAAAAACATAGAAAATCTAGGTGCTTCTTGGCCATTTGTTAAAAATTTCATAAACGCTTTGATTAACAGTACTGAGATCATCTCAATTCCATAGAAATGAGCTTCTTTTGACCCAAATTCATAAAAAAGACAAAATTACCTTTCCAAAATGATATATTTGCATTTCAAAAACATAGAAAATCTAGGTGCTTCTTGGCCATTTGTTGAAAATTTCATAAACGCATTGATTAACAGTACTGAGATCATCTCAATTCCATAGAAATGAGCTTTCGTTGACCCAAATTCATAGAAAAGACAAAATTACATTTCCAAAATGATATATTTGCATTTCAAAAACATAGAAAATCTAGGTGCTTCTTGGCCATTTGTTAAAAATTTCATAAACGCATTGATTAACAGTACTGAGATCATCTCAATTCCATAGAAATGAGCTTTCGTTGACCCAAATTCATAGAAAAGACAAAATTAACATTCCAAAATGATATATTTGCATTTCAAAAACATAGAAAATCTAGGTGCTTCTTGGCCATTTCTTAAAAATTTCATAAACGCATTGATTAACAGTACTGAGATCATCTCAATTCCATAGAAATGAGCTTTCGTTGACCCAAATTCATAGAAAAGACAAAATTACCTTTCCAAAATGATATATTTGCATTTCAAAAACATAGAAAATCTAGGTGCTTCTTGGCCATTTGTTAAAAATTTCATAAACGCATTGATTAACAGTACTGAGATCATCTCAATTCCATAGAAATGAGCTTCTTTTGACCCAAATTCATAGAAAAGACAAAATTACCTTTCCAAAATGATATATTTGCATTTCAAAAACAAAGAAAATCTAGATGCTTCTTGGCCATTTGTTAAAAATTTCATAAACGCATTGATTAACAGTACTGAGATCATCTCAATTCCATAGAAATGAGCTTTCGTTGACCCAAATTCATAGAAAAGACAAAATAACCTTTCCAAAATGATATATTTGCATTTCAAAAACATAGAAAATCAAGGTGCTTCTTGGCCATTTGTTAAAAATTTCATAAACGCATTGATTAACAGTACTGAGATCATCTCAATTCCATAGAAATGAGCTTTCGTTGACCCAAATTCATAGAAAAGACAAAATTACCTTTCCAAAATGATATATTTGCATTTCAAAAACATAGAAAATCTAGGTGCTTCTTGGCCATTTGTTAAAAATTTCATAAACGCATTGATTAACAGTACTGAGATCATCTCAATTCCATAGAAATGAGCCTCTTTTGACCCAAATTCATAGAAAAGACAAAATTACCTTTCCAAAATGATATATTTGCATTTCAAAAACATAGAAAATCTAGGCGCTTCTTGGCCATTTGTTAAAAATTTCATAAACGCATTGATTAACAGTACTGAGATCATCTCAATTCCATAGAAATGAGCTTTCGTTGACCCAAATTCATAGAAAAGACAAAATTACCTTTCCAAAATGATATATTTGCATTTCAAAAACATAGAAAATCTAGGTGCTTCTTGGCCATTTGTTAAAAATTTCATAAACGCATTGATTAACAGTACTGAGATCATCTCAATTCCATAGAAATGAGCTTCTTTTGACCCAAATTCATAGAAAAGACAAAATTACCTTTCCAAAATGATATATTTGCATTTCAAAAACATAGAAAATCTAGGTGCTTCTTGGCCATTTGTTAAAAATTTCATAAACGCATTGATTAACAGTACTGAGATAATCTCAATTCCATAAAAATGAGCTTCTTTTGACCCAAATTCATAGAAAAGACAAAATTACCTTTCCAAAATGATATATTTGCATTTAAAAAACATAGAAAATCTAGGTGCCTCTTGGCCATTTGTTAAAAATTTCAAAAACGCATTGATTAACAGTACTGAGATCATCTCAATTCCATAGAAATGAGCTTCTTTTGACCAAAATTCATAGAAAAGACAAAATTATCTTTCCAAAAGGATATATTTGCATTTCAAAAACATAGAAAATCTAGGTGCTTCTTGGCCATTTGTTAAAATTTTCATAAACGCATTGATTAACAGTACTGAGATCATCTCAATTCCATAGAAATGCACTTTCGTTGACCCAAATTCATAGAAAAGACAAAATTAACTTTCCAAAATGATATATTTGCATTTCAAAAACATAGAAAATCTAGGTGCTTCTTGGCCATTTGTTAAAAATTTCATAAACGCATTGATTAACAGTACTGAGATCATCTCAATTCCATAGAAATGAGCTTTCGTTGAACCAAATTCATAGAAAAGACAAAATTACCTTTCCAAAATGATATATTTGCATTTCAAAAACATAGAAAATCTAGGTGCTTCTTGGCCATTTGTTAAAAATTTCATAAACGCATTGATTAACAGTACTGAGATCATCTCAATTCCATAGAAATGAGCTTTTTTTGACCCAAATTCATACAAAAGACAAAATTACCTTTCCAAAATGATATATTTGCATTTCAAAAACATAGAAAATCTAGGTGCTTCTTGGCCATTTGTTAAAAATTTCATAAACGCATTGATTAACAGTACTGAGATAATCTCAATTCCATAGAAATGAGCTTCTTTTGACCCAAATTCATAGAAAAGACAAAATTACCTTTCCAAAATGATATATTTGCATTTAAAAAACATAGAAAATCTAGGTGCCCCTTGGCCATTTGTTAAAAATTTCAAAAACGCATTGATTAACAGTACTGAGATCATCTCAATTCCATAGAAATGAGCTTTCGTTGACCCAAATTCATAGAAAAGACAAAATTAACTTTCCAAAATGATATATTTGCATTTCAAAAACATAGAAAATCTAGGTGCTTCTTGGCCATTTGTTAAAAATTTCATAAACGCATTGATTAACAGTACTGAGATCATCTCAATTCCATAGAAATGAGCTTCTTTTGACCCAAATTCATAGAAAAGACAAAATTAACTTTCCAAAATGATATATTTGCATTTCAAAAACATAGAAAATCTAGGTGCTTCTTGGCCATTTGTTAAAAATTTCATAAACGCATTGATTAACAGTACTGAGATCATCTCAATTCCATAGAAATGAGCTTTCGTTGAACCAAATTCATAGAAAAGACAAAATTACCTTTCCAAAATGATATATTTGCATTTCAAAAACATAGAAAATCTAATTGCTTCTTGGCCATTTGTTAAAAATTTCATAAACGCATTGATTAACAGTACTGAGATCATCTCAATTCCATAGAAATGAGCTTTTTTTGACCCAAATTCATAGAAAAGACAAAATTACCTTTCCAAAATGATATATTTGCATTTCAAAAACATAGAAAATCTAGGTGCTTCTTGGCCATTTGTTAAAAATTTCATAAACGCATTGATTAACAGTACTGAGATCATCTCAATTCCATAGAAATGAGCTTTCGTTGACCCAAATTCATAGAAAAGACAAAATTACCTTTCCAAAATGATATATTTGCATTTCAAAAACATAGAAAATCAAGGTGCTTCTTGGCCATTTGTTAAAAATTTCATAAACGCATTGATTAACAGTACTGAGATCATCTCAATTCCATAGAAATGAGCTTTCGTTGACCCAAATTCATAGAAAAGACAAAATTACCTTTCCAAAATGATATATTTGCATTTCAAAAACATAGAAAATCTAGGTGCTTCTTGGCCATTTGTTAAAAATTTCATAAACGCATTGATTAACAGTACTGAGATCATCTCAATTCCATAGAAATGAGCCTCTTTTGACCCAAATTCATAGAAAAGACAAAATTACCTTTCCAAAATGATATATTTGCATTTCAAAAACATAGAAAATCTAGGCGCTTCTTGGCCTTTTGTTAAAAATTTCATAAACGCATTGATTAACAGTACTGAGATCATCTCAATTCCATAGAAATGAGCTTTCGTTGACCCAAATTCATAGAAAAGACAAAATTACCTTTCCAAAATGATATATTTGCATTTCAAAAACATAGAAAATCAAGGTGCTTCTTGGCCATTTGTTAAAAATTTCATAAACGCATTGATTAACAGTACTGAGATCATCTCAATTCCATAGAAATGAGCTTTCGTTGACCCAAATTCATAGAAAAGACAAAATAACCTTTCCAAAATGATATATTTGCATTTCAAAAACATAGAAAATCTAGGTGCTTCTTGGCCATTTGTTAAAAATTTCATAAACGCATTGATTAACAGTACTGAGATCATCTCAATTCCATAGAAATGAGCTTCTTTTGACCCAAATTCATAGAAAAGACAAAATTACCTTTCCAAAATGATATATTTGCATTTCAAAAACATAGAAAATCTAGGTGCTTCTTGGCCATTTGTTAAAAATTTCATAAACGCATTGATTAACAGTACTGAGATCATCTCAATTCCATAGAAATGAGCTTTCGTTGACCCAAATTCATAGAAAAGACAAAATTACCTTTCCAAAATGATATATTTGCATTTCAAAAACATAGAAAATCTAGGTGCTTCTTGGCCATTTGTTAAAAATTTCATAAACGCTTTGATTAACAGTACTGAGATCATCTCAGTTCCATAGAAATGAGCTTTCGTTGACCCAAATTCATAGAAAAGACAAAATTACCTTTCCAAAATGATATATTTGCATTTCAAAAACATAGAAAATCTAGGTGCTTCTTGGCCATTTGTTAAAAATTTCATAAACGCATTGATTAACAGTACTGAGATCATCTCAATTCCATAGAAATGAGCCTCTTTTGACCCAAATTCATAGAAAAGACAAAATTACCTTTCCAAAATGATATATTTGCATTTCAAAAACATAGAAAATCTAGGCGCTTCTTGGCCTTTTGTTAAAAATTTCATAAACGCATTGATTAACAGTACTGAGATCATCTCAATTCCATAGAAATGAGCTTTCGTTGACCCAAATTCATAGAAAAGACAAAATTACCTTTCCAAAATGATATATTTGCATTTCAAAAACATAGAAAATCAAGGTGCTTCTTGGCCATTTGTTAAAAATTTCATAAACGCATTGATTAACAGTACTGAGATCATCTCAATTCCATAGAAATGAGCTTTCGTTGACCCAAATTCATAGAAAAGACAAAATTACCTTTCCAAAATGATATATTTGCATTTCAAAAACATAGAAAATCTAGGTGCTTCTTGGCCATTTGTTAAAAATTTCATAAACGCATTGATTAACAGTACTGAGATCATCTCAATTCCATAGAAATGAGCTTTCGTTGACCCAAATTCATAGAAAAGACAAAATTACCTTTCCAAAATGATATATTTGCATTTCAAAAACATAGAAAATCAAGGTGCTTCTTGGCCATTTGTTAAAAATTTCATAAACGCATTGATTAACAGTACTGAGATCATCTCAATTCCATAGAAATGAGCTTTCGTTGACCCAAATTCATAGAAAAGACAAAATAACCTTTCCAAAATGATATATTTGCATTTCAAAAACATAGAAAATCTAGGTGCTTCTTGGCCATTTGTTAAAAATTTCATAAACGCATTGATTAACAGTACTGAGATCATCTCAATTCCATAGAAATGAGCTTCTTTTGACCCAAATTCATAGAAAAGACAAAATTACCTTTCCAAAATGATATATTTGCATTTCAAAAACATAGAAAATCTAGGTGCTTCTTGGCCATTTGTTAAAAATTTCATAAACGCATTGATTAACAGTACTGAGATCATCTCAATTCCATAGAAATGAGCTTTCGTTGACCCAAATTCATAGAAAAGACAAAATTACCTTTCCAAAATGATATATTTGCATTTCAAAAACATAGAAAATCTAGGTGCTTCTTGGCCATTTGTTAAAAATTTCATAAACGCTTTGATTAACAGTACTGAGATCATCTCAGTTCCATAGAAATGAGCTTTCGTTGACCCAAATTCATAGAAAAGACAAAATTACCTTTCCAAAATGATATATTTGCATTTCAAAAACATAGAAAATCTAGGTGCTTCTTGGCCATTTGTTAAAAATTTCATAAACGCATTGATTAACAGTACTGAGATCATCTCAATTCCATAGAAATCAGCTTTCGTTGACCCAAATTCATAGAAAAGACAAAATTACCTTTCCAAAATGATATATTTGCATTTCAAAAACATAGAAAATCTAGGTGCTTCTTGGCCATTTGTTAAAAATTTCATAAACGCTTTGATTAACAGTACTGAGATCATCTCAATTCCATAGAAATGAGCTTTCGTTGACCCAAATTCATAGAAAAGATAAAATTACCTTTCCAAAATGATATATTTGCATTTCAAAAACATAGAAAATCTAGGTGCTTCTTGGCCATTTGTTAAAAATTTCATAAACGCATTGATTAACAGTACTGAGATCATCTCAATTCCATAGAAATGAGCTTCTTTTGACCTAAATTCATAAAAAAGACAAAATTACCTTTCCAAAATGATATATTTGCATTTCAAAAACATAGAAAATCTAGGTGCTTCTTGGCCATTTGTTAAAAATTTCATAAACGCATTGATTAACAGTACTGAGATCATCTCAATTCCATAGAAATGAGCTTCTTTTGACCCAAATTCATAGAAAAGACAAAATTACCTTTCCAAAATGATATATTTGCATTTCAAAAACATAGAAAATCTAGGTGCTTCTTGGCCATTTGTTAAAAATTTCATAAACGCATTGATTAACAGTACTGAGATCATCTCAATTCCATAGAAATGAGCTTTCGTTGACCCAAATTCATAGAAAAGACAAAATTAACTTTCCAAAATGATATATTTGCATTTCAAAAACATAGAAAATCTAGGTGCTTCTTGGCCATTTCTTAAAAATTTCATAAACGCATTGATTAACAGTACTGAGATCATCTCAATTCCATAGAAATGAGCTTTCGTTGACCCAAATTCATAGAAAAGACAAAATTACCTTTCCAAAATGATATATTTGCATTTCAAAAACATAGAAAATCTAGGTGCTTCTTGGCCATTTGTTAAAAATTTCATAAACGCATTGATTAACAGTACTGAGATCATCTCAATTCCATAGAAATGAGCTTCTTTTGACCCAAATTCATAGAAAAGACAAAATTACCTTTCCAAAATGATATATTTGCATTTCAAAAACATAGAAAATCTAGGTGCTTCTTGGCCATTTGTTAAAAATTTCATAAACGCATTGATTAACAGTACTGAGATCATCTCAATTCCATAGAAATGAGCTTTCGTTGACCCAAATTCATAGAAAAGACAAAATTACCTTTCCAAAATGATATATTTGCATTTCAAAAACATAGAAAATCTAGGTGCTTCTTGGCCATTTGTTAAAAATTTCATAAACGCATTGATTAACAGTACTGAGATCATCTCAATTCCATAGAAATGAGCTTCTTTTGACCCAAATTCATAGAAAAAACAAAATTACCTTTCCAAAATGATATATTTACATTTCAAAAATATAGAAAATCTAGGTGCTTCTTGGCCATTTGTTAAAAATTTCATTGATTAACAGTACTGAGATCATCTCAATTCCATAGAAATGAGCTTTCGTTGACCCAAATTCATAGAAAAGACAAAATTACCTTTCCAAAATGATATATTTGCATTTCAAAAACATAGAAAATCTAGGTGCTTCTTGGTCATTTGTTAAAAATTTCATAAACGCATTGATTAACAGTACTGAGATCATCTCAATTCCATAGAAATGAGCTTCTTTTGACCCAAATTCATAGAAAAGACAAAATTACCTTTCCAAAATGATATATTTGCATTTCAAAAACAAAGAAAATCTAGATGCTTCTTGGCCATTTGTTAAAAATTTCATAAACGCATTGATTAACAGTACTGAGATCATCTCAATTCCATAGAAATGAGCTTTCGTTGACCCAAATTCATAGAAAAGACAAAATAACCTTTCCAAAATGATATATTTGCATTTCAAAAACATAGCAAATCTAGGTGCTTCTTGGCCATTTGTTAAAAATTTCATAAACGCATTGATTAACAGTACTGAGATCATCTCAATTCCATAGAAATGAGCTTTCGTTGACCCAAATTCATAGAAAAGACAAAATTACCTTTCCAAAATGATATATTTGCATTTCAAAAACATAGAAAATCTAGGTGCTTCTTGGCCATTTGTTAAAAATTTCATAAACGCATTGATTAACAGTACTGAGATCATCTCAATTCCATAGAAATGAGCTTCTTTTGACCCAAATTCATAGAAAAGACAAAATTATCTTTCCAAAATGATATATTTGCATTTCAAAAACATAGAAAATCTAGGTGCTTCTTGGCCATTTGTTAAAAATTTCATAAACGCATTGATTAACAGTACTGAGATCATCTCAATTCCATAGAAATGAGCTTTCGTTGACCCAAATTCATAGAAAAGACAAAATTACCTTTCCAAAATGATATATTTGCATTTCAAAAACATAGAAAATCTAGGTGCTTCTTGGCCATTTGTTAAAAATTTCATAAACGCATTGATTAACAGTACTGAGATCATCTCAATTCCATAGAAATGAGCTTCTTTTGACCCAAATTCATAGAAAAAACAAAATTACCTTTCCAAAATGATATATTTACATTTCAAAAATATAGAAAATCTAGGTGCTTCTTGGCCATTTGTTAAAAATTTCATTGATTAACAGTACTGAGATCATCTCAATTCCATAGAAATGAGCTTTCGTTGACCCAAATTCATAGAAAAGACAAAATTACCTTTCCAAAATGATATATTTGCATTTCAAAAACATAGAAAATCTAGGTGCTTCTTGGCCATTTGTTAAAAATTTCATAAACGCATTGATTAACAGTACTGAGATCATCTCAATTCCATAGAAATGAGCTTCTTTTGACTAAAATTCATAGAAAAGACAAAATTACCTTTCCAAAATGATATATTTGCATTTCAAAAACAAAGAAAATCTAGATGCTTCTTGGCCATTTGTTAAAAATTTCATAAACGCATTGATTAACAGTACTGAGATCATCTCAATTCCATAGAAATGAGCTTTCGTTGACCCAAATTCATAGAAAAGACAAAATAACCTTTCCAAAATGATATATTTGCATTTCAAAAACATAGCAAATCTAGGTGCTTCTTGGCCATTTGTTAAAAATTTCATAAACGCATTGATTAACAGTACTGAGATCATCTCAATTCCATAGAAATGAGCTTTCGTTGACCCAAATTCATAGAAAAGACAAAATTACCTTTCCAAAATGATATATTTGCATTTCAAAAACATAGAAAATCTAGGTGCTTCTTGGCCATTTGTTAAAAATTTCATAAACGCATTGATTAACAGTACTGAGATCATCTCAATTCCATAGAAATGAGCTTCTTTTGACCCAAATTCATAGAAAAGACAAAATTACCTTTCCAAAATGATATATTTGCATTTCAAAAACATAGAAAATCTAGGTGCTTCTTGGCCATTTGTTAAAAATTTCATAAACGCATTGATTAACAGTACTGAGATCATCTCAATTCCATAGAAATGAGCTTTCGTTGACCCAAATTCATATAAAAGACAAAATTACCTTTCCAAAATGATATATTTGCATTTCAAAAACATAGAAAATCAAGGTGCTTCTTGGCCATTTGTTAAAAATTTCATAAACGCATTGATTAACAGTACTGAGATCATCTCAATTCCATAGAAATGAGCTTTCGTTGACCCAAATTCATAGAAAAGACAAAATTACCTTTCCAAAATGATATATTTGCATTTCAAAAACATAGAAAATCTAGGTGCTTCTTGGCCATTTGTTAAAAATTTCATAAACGCATTGATTAACAGTACTGAGATCATCTCAATTCCATAGAAATGAGCTTTCGTTGACCCAAATTCATAGAAAAGACAAAATTACCTTTCCAAAATGATATATTTGCATTTCAAAAACATAGAAAATCTAGGCGCTTCTTGGCCATTTGTTAAAAATTTCATAAACGCATTGATTAACAGTACTGAGATCATCTCAATTCCATAGAAATGAGCTTTCGTTGACCCAAATTCATAGAAAAGACAAAATTACCTTTCCAAAATGATATATTTGCATTTCAAAAACATAGAAAATCTAGGTGCTTCTTGGCCATTTGTTAAAAATTTCATAAACGCATTGATTAACAGTACTGAGATCATCTCAATTCCATAGAAATGAGCTTCTTTTGACCCAAATTCATAGAAAAGACAAAATTACCTTTCCAAAATGATATATTTGCACTTCAAAAACATAGAAAATCTAGGTGCTTCTTGGCCATTTGTTAAAAATTTCATAAACGCATTGATTAACAGTACTGAGATAATCTCAATTCCATAGAAATGAGCTTCTTTTGACCCAAATTCATAGAAAAGACAAAATTACCTTTCCAAAATGATATATTTGCATTTAAAAAACATAGAAAATCTAGGTGCCTCTTGGCCATTTGTTAAAAATTTCAAAAACGCATTGATTAACAGTACTGAGATCATCTCAATTCCATAGAAATGAGCTTTCGTTGACCCAAATTCATAGAAAAGACAAAATTAACTTTCCAAAATGATATATTTGCATTTCAAAAACATAGAAAATCTAGGTGCTTCTTGGCCATTTGTTAAAAATTTCATAAACGCATTGATTAACAGTACTGAGATCATCTCAATTCCATAGAAATGAGCTTCTTTTGACCCAAATTCATAGAAAAGACAAAATTATCTTTCCAAAATGATATATTTGCATTTCAAAAACATAGAAAATCTAGGTGCTTCTTGGCCATTTGTTAAAAATTTCATAAACGCATTGATTAACAGTACTGAGATCATCTCAATTCCATAGAAATGAGCTTTCGTTGAACCAAATTCATAGAAAAGACAAAATTACCTTTCCAAAATGATATATTTGCATTTCAAAAACATAGAAAATCTAGGTGCTTCTTGGCCATTTGTTAAAAATTTCATAAACGCATTGATTAACAGTACTGAGATCATCTCAATTCCATAGAAATGAGCTTTTTTTGACCCAAATTCATAGAAAAGACAAAATTACCTTTCCAAAATGATATATTTGCATTTCAAAAACATAGAAAATCTAGGTGCTTCTTGGCCATTTGTTAAAAATTTCATAAACGCATTGATTAACAGTACTGAGATCATCTCAATTCCATAGAAATGAGCTTTCGTTGACCCAAATTCATAGAAAAGACAAAATTACCTTTCCAAAATGATATATTTGCATTTCAAAAACATAGAAAATCAAGGTGCTTCTTGGCCATTTGTTAAAAATTTCATAAACGCATTGATTAACAGTACTGAGATCATCTCAATTCCATAGAAATGAGCTTTCGTTGACCCAAATTCATAGAAAAGACAAAATTACCTTTCCAAAATGATATATTTGCATTTCAAAAACATAGAAAATCTAGGTGCTTCTTGGCCATTTGTTAAAAATTTCATAAACGCATTGATTAACAGTACTGAGATCATCTCAATTCCATAGAAATGAGCCTCTTTTGACCCAAATTCATAGAAAAGACAAAATTACCTTTCCAAAATGATATATTTGCATTTCAAAAACATAGAAAATCTAGGCGCTTCTTGGCCTTTTGTTAAAAATTTCATAAACGCATTGATTAACAGTACTGAGATCATCTCAATTCCATAGAAATGAGCTTTCGTTGACCCAAATTCATAGAAAAGACAAAATTACCTTTCCAAAATGATATATTTGCATTTCAAAAACATAGAAAATCAAGGTGCTTCTTGGCCATTTGTTAAAAATTTCATAAACGCATTGAATAACAGTACTGAGATCATCTCAATTCCATAGAAATGAGCTTTCGTTGACCCAAATTCATAGAAAAGACAAAATTACCTTTCCAAAATGATATATTTGCATTTCAAAAACATAGAAAATCTAGGTGCTTCTTGGCCATTTGTTAAAAATTTCATAAACGCATTGATTAACAGTACTGAGATCATCTCAATTCCATAGAAATGAGCTTTCGTTGACCCAAATTCATAGAAAAGACAAAATTACCTTTCCAAAATGATATATTTGCATTTCAAAAACATAGAAAATCAAGGTGCTTCTTGGCCATTTGTTAAAAATTTCATAAACGCATTGATTAACAGTACTGAGATCATCTCAATTCCATAGAAATGAGCTTTCGTTGACCCAAATTCATAGAAAAGACAAAATAACCTTTCCAAAATGATATATTTGCATTTCAAAAACATAGAAAATCTAGGTGCTTCTTGGCCATTTGTTAAAAATTTCATAAACGCATTGATTAACAGTACTGAGATCATCTCAATTCCATAGAAATGAGCTTCTTTTGACCCAAATTCATAGAAAAGACAAAATTACCTTTCCAAAATGATATATTTGCATTTCAAAAACATAGAAAATCTAGGTGCTTCTTGGCCATTTGTTAAAAATTTCATAAACGCATTGATTAACAGTACTGAGATCATCTCAATTCCATAGAAATGAGCTTTCGTTGACCCAAATTCATAGAAAAGACAAAATTACCTTTCCAAAATGATATATTTGCATTTCAAAAACATAGAAAATCAAGGTGCTTCTTGGCCATTTGTTAAAAATTTCATAAACGCATTGATTAACAGTACTGAGATCATCTCAATTCCATAGAAATGAGCTTTCGTTGACCCAAATTCATAGAAAAGACAAAATTACCTTTCCAAAATGATATATTTGCATTTCAAAAACATAGAAAATCTAGGTGCTTGATTAACAGTACTGAGATCATCTCAATTCCATAGAAATGAGCCTCTTTTGACCCAAATTCATAGAAAAGACAAAATTACCTTTCCAAAATGATATATTTGCATTTCAAAAACATAGAAAATCTAGGCGCTTCTTGGCCATTTGTTAAAAATTTCATAAACGCATTGATTAACAGTACTGAGATCATCTCAATTCCATAGAAATGAGCTTTCGTTGACCCAAATTCATAGAAAAGACAAAATTACCTTTCCAAAATGATATATTTGCATTTCAAAAACATAGAAAATCTAGGTGCTTCTTGGCCATTTGTTAAAAATTTCATAAACGCATTGATTAACAGTACTGAGATCATCTCAATTCCATAGAAATGAGCTTCTTTTGACCCAAATTCATAGAAAAGACAAAATTACCTTTCCAAAATGATATATTTGCATTTCAAAAACATAGAAAATCTAGGTGCTTCTTGGCCATTTGTTAAAAATTTCATAAACGCATTGATTAACAGTACTGAGATCATCTCAATTCCATAGAAATGAGCTTTCGTTGACCCAAATTCATAGAAAAGACAAAATTACCTTTCCAAAATGATATATTTGCATTTCAAAAACATAGAAAATCAAGGTGCTTCTTGGCCATTTGTTAAAAATTTCATAAACGCATTGATTAACAGTACTGAGATCATCTCAATTCCATAGAAATGAGCTTTCGTTGACCCAAATTCATCGAAAAGACAAAATTACCTTTCCAAAATGATATATTTGCATTTCAAAAACATAGAAAATCTAGGTGCTTCTTGGCCATTTGTTAAAAATTTCATAAACGCATTGATTAACAGTACTGAGATCATCTCAATTCCATAGAAATGAGCCTCTTTTGACCCAAATTCATAAAAAAGACAAAATTACCTTTCCAAAATGATATATTTGCATTTCAAAAACATAGAAAATCTAGGCGCTTCTTGGCCATTTGTTAAAAATTTCATAAACGCATTGATTAACAGTACTGAGATCATCTCAATTCCATAGAAATGAGCTTTCGTTGACCCAAATTCATAGAAAAGACAAAATTACCTTTCCAAAATGATATATTTGCATTTCAAAAACATAGAAAATCAAGGTGCTTCTTGGCCATTTGTTAAAAATTTCATAAACGCATTGATTAACAGTACTGAGATCATCTCAATTCCATAGAAATGAGCTTTCGTTGACCCAAATTCATAGAAAAGACAAAATTACCTTTCCAAAATGATATATTTGCATTTCAAAAACATAGAAAATCTAGGTGCTTCTTGGCCATTTGTTAAAAATTTCATAAACGCATTGATTAACAGTACTGAGATCATCTCAATTCCATAGAAATGAGCCTCTTTTGACCCAAATTCATAAAAAAGACAAAATTACCTTTCCAAAATGATATATTTGCATTTCAAAAACATAGAAAATCTAGGCGCTTCTTGGCCATTTGTTAAAAATTTCATAAACGCATTGATTAACAGTACTGAGATCATCTCAATTCCATAGAAATGAGCTTTTTTTGACCCAAATTCATAGAAAAGACAAAATTACCTTTCCAAAATGATATATTTGCATTTCAAAAACATAGAAAATCTAGGTGCTTCTTGGCCATTTGTTAAAAATTTCATAAACGCATTGATTAACAGTACTGAGATCATCTCAATTCCATTGAAATGAGCTTTCGTTGACCCAAATTCATAGAAAAGACAAAATTACCTTTCCAAAATGATATATTTGCATTTCAAAAACATAGAAAATCAAGGTGCTTCTTGGCCATTTGTTAAAAATTTCATAAACGCATTGATTAACAGTACTGAGATCATCTCAATTCCATAGAAATGAGCTTTCGTTGACCCAAATTCATAGAAAATACAAAATTACATTTCCAAATTGATATATTTTCATTTCAAAAACATAGAAAATCTAGGTGCTTCTTGGCCATTTGTTAAAAATTTCATAAACGCATTGATTAACAGTACTGAGATCATCTCAATTCCATAGAAATGAGCTTTCGTTGACCCAAATTCATAGAAAAGACAAAATTACCTTTCCAAAATGATATATTTGCATTTCAAAAACATAGAAAATCTAGGTGCTTCTTGGCCATTTGTTAAAAATTTCATAAACGCATTGATTAACAGTACTGAGATCATCTCAATTCCATAGAAATGAGCCTCTTTTGACCCAAATTCATAGAAAAGACAAAATTACCTTTCCAAAATGATATATTTGCATTTCAAAAACATAGAAAATCTAGGCGCTTCTTGGCCATTTGTTAAAAATTTCATAAACGCATTGATTAACAGTACTGAGATCATCTCAATTCCATAGAAATGAGCTTTCGTTGACCCAAATTCATAGAAAAGACAAAATTACCTTTCCAAAATGATATATTTGCATTTCAAAAACATAGAAAATCTAGGTGCTTCTTGGCCATTTGTTAAAAATTTCATAAACGCATTGATTAACAGTACTGAGATCATCTCAATTCCATAGAAATGAGCTTCTTTTGACCCAAATTCATAGAAAAGACAAAATTACCTTTCCAAAATGATATATTTGCATTTCAAAAACATAGAAAATCTAGGTGCTTCTTGGCCATTTGTTAAAAATTTCATAAACGCATTGATTAACAGTACTGAGATCATCTCAATTCCATAGAAATGAGCTTTCGTTGACCCAAATTCATAGAAAAGACATAATTACCTTTCCAAAATGATATATTTGCATTTCAAAAACATAGAAAATCAAGGTGCTTCTTGGCCATTTGTTAAAAATTTCATAAACGCATTGATTAACAGTACTGAGATCATCTCAATTCCATAGAAATGAGCTTTCGTTGACCCAAATTCATAGAAAAGACAAAATTACCTTTCCAAAATGATATATTTGCATTTCAAAAACATAGAAAATCTAGGTGCTTCTTGGCCATTTGTTAAAAATTTCATAAACGCATTGATTAACAGTACTGAGATCATCTCAATTCCATAGAAATGAGCCTCTTTTGACCCAAATTCATAAAAAAGACAAAATTACCTTTCCAAAATGATATATTTGCATTTCAAAAACATAGAAAATCTAGGCGCTTCTTGGCCATTTGTTAAAAATTTCATAAACGCATTGATTAACAGTACTGAGATCATCTCAATTCCATAGAAATGAGCTTTCGTTGACCCAAATTCATAGAAAAGACAAAATTACCTTTCCAAAATGATATATTTGCATTTCAAAAACATAGAAAATCTAGGTGCTTCTTGGCCATTTGTTAAAAATTTCATAAACGCATTGATTAACAGTACTGAGATCATCTCAATTCCATAGAAATGAGCTTCTTTTGACCCAAATTCATAGAAAAGACAAAATTACCTTTCCAAAATGATATATTTGCATTTCAAAAACATAGAAAATCTAGGTGCTTCTTGGCCATTTGTTAAAAAATTTCATAAACGCATTGATTAACAGTACTGAGATCATCTCAATTCCATAGAAATGAGCTTTCGTTGACCCAAATTCATAGAAAAGACAAAATTACCTTTCCAAAATGATATATTTGCATTTCAAAAACATAGAAAATCAAGGTGCTTCTTGGCCATTTGTTAAAAATTTCATAAACGCATTGATTAACAGTACTGAGATCATCTCAATTCCATAGAAATGAGCTTTCGTTGACCCAAATTCATAGAAAAGACAAAATTACCTTTCCAAAATGATATATTTGCATTTCAAAACATAGAAAATCTAGGTGCTTCTTGGCCATTTGTTAAAAATTTCATAAACGCATTGATTAACAGTACTGAGATCATCTCAATTCCATAGAAATGAGCTTTTTTTGACCCAAATTCATAGAAAAGACAAAATTACCTTTCCAAAATGATATATTTGCATTTCAAAAACATAGAAAATCTAGGTGCTTCTTGGCCATTTGTTAAAAATTTCATAAACGCATTGATTAACAGTACTGAGATCATCTCAATTCCATAGAAATGAGCTTTTGTTGACCCAAATTCATAGAAAAGACAAAATTACCTTTCCAAAATGATATATTTGCATTTCAAAAACATAGAAAATCAAGGTGCTTCTTGGCCATTTGTTAAAAATTTCATAAACGCATTGATTAACAGTACTGAGATCATCTCAATTCCATAGAAATGAGCTTTCGTTGACCCAAATTCATAGAAAGACAAAATTACCTTTCCAAAATGATATATTTGCATTTCAAAAACATAGAAAATCAAGGTGCTTCTTGGCCATTTGTTAAAAATTTCATAACGCATTGATTAACAGTACTGAGATCATCTCAATTCCATAGAATTGAGCTTTCGTTGACCCAAATTCATAGAAAAGACAAAATTACCTTTCCAAAATGATATATTTGCATTTCAAAAACATAGAAAATCTAGGCGCTTCTTGGCCATTTGTTAAAAATTTCATAAACGCATTGATTAACAGTACTGAGATCATCTCAATTCCATAGAAATGAGCTTTCGTTGACCCAAATTCATAGAAAAGACAAAATTACCTTTCCAAAATGATATATTTGCATTTCAAAAACATAGAAAATCAAGGTGCTTCTTGGCCATTTGTTAAAAATTTCATAAACGCATTGATTAACAGTACTGAGATCATCTCAATTCCATAGAAATGAGCCTCTTTTGACCCAAATTCATAAAAAAGACAAAATTACCTTTCCAAAATGATATATTTGCATTTCAAAAACATAGAAAATCTAGGCGCTTCTTGGCCATTTGTTAAAAATTTCATAAACGCATTGATTAACAGTACTGAGATCATCTCAATTCCATAGAAATGAGCTTTCGTTGACCCAAATTCATAGAAAAGACAAAATTACCTTTCCAAAATGATATATTTGCATTTCAAAAACATAGAAAATCTAGGTGCTTCTTGGCCATTTGTTAAAAATTTCATAAACGCATTGATTAACAGTACTGAGATCATCTCAATTCCATAGAAATGAGCTTTTTTTGACCCAAATTCATAGAAAAGACAAAATTACCTTTCCAAAATGATATATTTGCATTTCAAAAACATAGAAAATCTAGGTGCTTCTTGGCCATTTGTTAAAAATTTCATAAACGCATTGATTAACAGTACTGAGATCATCTCAATTCCATAGAAATGAGCTTTCGTTGACCCAAATTCATAGAAAAGACAAAATTACCTTTCCAAAATGATATATTTGCATTTCAAAAACATAGAAAATCAAGGTGCTTCTTGGCCATTTGTTAAAAATTTCATAAACGCATTGATTAACAGTACTGAGATCATCTCAATTCCATAGAAATGAGCTTTCGTTGACCCAAATTCATAGAAAAGACAAAATTACCTTTCCAAAATGATATATTTGCATTTCAAAAACATAGAAAATCAAGGTGCTTCTTGGCCATTTGTTAAAAATTTCATAAACGCATTGATTAACAGCACTGAGATCATCTCAATTCCATAGAAATGAGCTTTCGTTGACCCAATTCATAGAAAAGACAAAATTACCTTTCCAAAATGATATATTTGCATTTCAAAAACATAGAAAATCTAGGTGCTTCTTGGCCATTTGTTAAAAATTTCATAAACGCATTGATTAACAGTACTGAGATCATCTCAATTCCATAGAAATGAGCTTTCGTTGACCCAAATTCATAGAAAAGACAAAATTACCTTTCCAAAATGATATATTTGCATTTCAAAAACGATTGAAAATCTAGGTGCTTCTTGGCCATTTGTTAAAAATTTCATAAACGCATTGATTAACAGTACTGAGATCATCTCAATTCCATAGAAATGAGCCTCTTTTGACCCAAATTCATAGAAAAGACAAAATTACCTTTCCAAATGATATATTTGCATTTCAAAAACATAGAAAATCTAGGCGCTTCTTGGCCATTTGTTAAAAATTTCATAAACGCATTGATTAACAGTACTGAGATCATCTCAATTCCATAGAAATGAGCTTTCGTTGACCCAAATTCATAGAAAAGACAAATTACCTTTCCAAAATGATATATTTGCATTTCAAAAACATAGAAAATCTAGGTGCTTCTTGGCCATTTGTTAAAAATTTCATAAACGCATTGATTAACAGTACTGAGATCATCTCAATTCCATAGAAATGAGCTTCTTTGACCCAAATTCATAGAAAAGACAAAATTACCTTTCCAAAATGATATATTTGCATTTCAAAAACATAGAAAATCTAGGTGCTTCTTGGCCATTTGTTAAAAATTTCATAAACGCATTGATTAACAGTACTGAGATCATCTCAATTCCATAGAAATGAGCTTTCGTTGACCCAAATTTCATAGAAAAGACAAAATTACCTTTCCAAAATGATATATTTGCATTTCAAAAACATAGAAAATCAAGGTGCTTCTTGGCCATTTGTTAAAAATTTCATAAACGCATTGATTAACAGTACTGAGATCATCTCAATTCCATAGAAATGAGCTTTCGTTGACCCAAATTCATAGAAAAGACAAAATTACCTTTCCAAAATGATATATTTGCATTTCAAAAACATAGAAAATCTAGGTGCTTCTTGGCCATTTGTTAAAAATTTCATAAACGCATTGATTAACAGTACTGAGATCATCTCAATTCCATAGAAATGAGCTTTTTTTTGACCCAAATTCATAGAAAAGACAAAATTACCTTTCCAAAATGATATATTTGCATTTCAAAACATAGAAAATCTAGGTGCTTCTTGGCCATTTGTTAAAAAATTTCATAAACGCATTGATTAACAGTACTGAGATCATCTCAATTCCATAGAAATGAGCTTTCGTTGACCCAAATTCATAGAAAAGACAAAATTACCTTTCCAAAATGATATATTTGCATTTCAAAAACATAGAAAATCAAGGTGCTTCTTGGCCATTTGTTAAAAATTTCATAAACGCATTGATTAACAGTACTGAGATCATCTCAATTCCATAGAAATGAGCTTTCGTTGACCCAAATTCATAGAAAAGACAAAATTACCTTTCCAAAATGATATATTTGCATTTCAAAAACATAGAAAATCAAGGTGCTTCTTGGCCATTTGTTAAAAATTTCATAAACGCATTGATTAAACAGTACTGAGATCATCTCAATTCCATAGAAATGAGCTTTCGTTGACCCAAATTCATAGAAAAGACAAAATTACCTTTCCAAAATGATATATTTGCATTTCAAAAACATAGAAAATCTAGGCGCTTCTTGGCCATTTGTTAAAAATTTCATAAACGCATTGATTTAACAGTACTGAGATCATCTCAATTCCATAGAAATGAGCTTTCGTTGACCCAAATTCATAGAAAAGACAAAATTACCTTTCCAAAATGATATATTTGCATTTCAAAAACATAGAAAATCAAGGTGCTTCTTGGCCATTTGTTAAAAATTTCATAAACGCATTGATTAACAGTACTGAGATCATCTCAATTCCATAGAAATGAGCCTCTTTTGACCCAAATTCATAAAAAAGACAAAATTGCCTTTCCAAAATGATATATTTGCATTTCAAAAACATAGAAAATCTAGGCGCTTCTTGGCCATTTGTTAAAAATTTCATAAACGCATTGATTAACAGTACTAAGATCATCTCAATTCCATAGAAATGAGCTTTCGTTGACCCAAATTCATAGAAAAGACAAAATTACCTTTCCAAAATGATATATTTGCATTTCAAAAACATAGAAAATCTAGGTGCTTCTTGGCCATTTGTTAAAAATTTCATAAACGCATTGATTAACAGTACTGAGTTCATCTCAATTCCATAGAAATGAGCTTTTTTTGACCCAAATTCATAGAAAAGACAAAATTACCTTTCCAAAATGATATATTTGCATTTCAAAAACATAGAAAATCTAGGTGCTTCTTGGCCATTTGTTAAAAATTTCATAAACGCATTGATTAACAGTACTGAGATCATCTCAATTCCATAGAAATGAGCTTTCGTTGACCCAAATTCATAGAAAAGACAAAATTACCTTTCCAAAATGATATATTTGCATTTCAAAAACATAGAAAATCAAGGTGCTTCTTGGCCATTTGTTAAAAATTTCATAAACGCATTGATTAACAGTACTGAGATCATCTCAATTCCATAGAAATGAGCTTCTTTTGACCCAAATTCATAGAAAAGACAAAATTACCTTTCCAAAATGATATATTTGCATTTCAAAAACATAGAAAATCAAGGTGCTTCTTGGCCATTTGTTAAAAATTTCATAAACGCATTGATTAACAGCACTGAGATCATCTCAATTCCATAGAAATGAGCTTTCGTTGACCCAAATTCATAGAAAAGACAAAATTACCTTTCCAAAATGATATATTTGCATTTCAAAAACATAGAAAATCTAGGTGCTTCTTGGCCATTTGTTAAAAATTTCATAAACGCATTGATTAACAGTACTGAGATCATCTCAATTCCATAGAAATGAGCTTTCGTTGACCCAAATTCATAGAAAAGACAAAATTACCTTTCCAAAATGATATATTTGCATTTCAAAAACATAGAAAATCTAGGTGCTTCTTGGCCATTTGTTAAAAATTTCATAAACGCATTGATTAACAGTACTGAGATCATCTCAATTCCATAGAAATGAGCCTCTTTTGACCCAAATTCATAGAAAAGACAAAATTACCTTTCCAAAATGATATATTTGCATTTCAAAAACATAGAAAATCTAGGCGCTTCTTGGCCATTTGTTAAAAATTTCATAAACGCATTGATTAACAGTACTGAGATCATCTCAATTCCATAGAAATGAGCTTTCGTTGACCCAAATTCATAGAAAAGACAAAATTACCTTTCCAAAATGATATATTTGCATTTCAAAAACATAGAAAATCTAGGTGCTTCTTGGCCATTTGTTAAAAATTGCATAAACGCATTGATTAACAGTACTGAGATCATCTCAATTCCATAGAAATGAGCTTCTTTTGACCCAAATTCATAGAAAAGACAAAATTACCTTTCCAAAATGATATATTTGCATTTCAAAAACATAGAAAATCTAGGTGCTTCTTGGCCATTTGTTAAAAATTTCATAAACGCATTGATTAACAGTACTGAGATCATCTCAATTCCATAGAAATGAGCTTTCGTTGACCCAAATTCATAGAAAAGACAAAATTACCTTTCCAAAATGATATATTTGCATTTCAAAAACATAGAAAATCAAGGTGCTTCTTGGCCATTTGTTAAAAATTTCATAAACGCATTGATTAACAGTACTGAGATCATCTCAATTCCATAGAAATGAGCTTTCGTTGACCCAAATTCATAGAAAAGACAAAATTACCTTTCCAAAATGATATATTTGCATTTCAAAAACATAGAAAATCTAGGTGCTTCTTGGCCATTTGTTAAAAATTTCATAAACGCATTGATTAACAGTACTGAGATCATCTCAATTCCATAGAAATGAGCCTCTTTTGACCCAAATTCATAAAAAAGACAAAATTACCTTTCCAAAATGATATATTTGCATTTCAAAAACATAGAAAATCTAGGCGCTTCTTGGCCATTTGTTAAAAATTTCATAAACGCATTGATTAACAGTACTGAGATCATCTCAATTCCATAGAAATGAGCTTTCGTTGACCCAAATTCATAGAAAAGACAAAATTACCTTTCCAAAATGATATATTTGCATTTCAAAAACATAGAAAATCTAGGTGCTTCTTGGCCATTTGTTAAAAATTTCATAAACGCATTGATTAACAGTACTGAGATCATCTCAATTCCATAGAAATGAGCTTTTTTTGACCCAAATTCATAGAAAAGACAAAATTACCTTTCCAAAATGATATATTTGCATTTCAAAAACATAGAAAATCTAGGTGCTTCTTGGCCATTTGTTAAAAATTTCATAAACGCATTGATTAACAGTACTGAGATCATCTCAATTCCATAGAAATGAGCTTTCGTTGACCCAAATTCATAGAAAAGACAAAATTACCTTTCCAAAATGATATATTTGCATTTCAAAAACATAGAAAATCAAGGTGCTTCTTGGCCATTTGTTAAAAATTTCATAAACGCATTGATTAACAGTACTGAGATCATCTCAATTCCATAGAAATGAGCTTTCGTTGACCCAAATTCATAGAAAAGACAAAATTACCTTTCCAAAATGATATATTTGCATTTCAAAAACATAGAAGTAGTAGGAATAGGTGCACTTGGGACCGATCCGTTAAACGTTAGAATATTTGAAAATTTGAAAAAAGGTAAATGTATGAGGAATAGAAAGTGTGAATAAATAAATGATTTTATTAGTGAGTGATAAAACCCAATGTAATTTGTTTATGGTTGTTTGTATAAGGGATCGACACGGGACACCATGTCGTGAAGTCGAGTATTAAAATCTACAGATAAATGAAAAGAGGATTGTGAAAATAAAGTGTTAAGGAAATGTTTTGTTTGTTAGAAAATTGGGTAAAGGTAAAGGTAAAGGTGTAAAGAGTGAAGTTAAAGGTAAAGGAATGTTGGATTGTTTGTAAATAAAAAAGGTGTAGATTGTGAGAACGAATGAAAGTGGTTTTTAGAAAATTCCAATCTACAAGCAAATTTATGACTGCAAAGGATCGAAGCGGGTCACTGTGTCGTCGTTTGATAGGTATTCTATATAGATGTCCCTAAATAGCCAAGTACTAATATTTACGAATATAAATCAACAGAGGATTCTGAAAATAATCTGTTAAGGAAATGTTATATTTGCTTGAAAATTGGAAAAGGTTGAAAGATGCAAGTGCAAAGGATCGATGCGGGTCAGCGTGTCGTCGTTTGATAGGAATTGTATTGATGTACCTAAATAATCAATGTGAATCGGTTCATGTAAAATAAAGAAAATGCTGTCAATTAGATTTTTGGAATTTATTTCTTTAATTTTATTCAATACATTTTATAGGATTTCGTTTTTATTTATCCACGAGTTATGTTCTGTTGGAAATCCCAACCACTTAACAAAAACTTTTTTGCCTCTTGTCTGTAGAATTTTTTCCACCAGAAATACGTTTTTACTTTTTGACTTCATTAATTCTTCATTATAGAAACCGCCTTGTACGGGTTTTCCTTCAAAGTCTTCAAGAAGATATGTTATAGGGTTAGTTTCTTGGATTTTTCTTATTTTAAAGATCTCAGTTGTCCAGTTGGGGGTGTATCCTTTTTCAAACACATGTTTATGTTTGCTGATTCTTACTTTATCACCGACCTTAAATTTTTGTTTAATTATTTCTCTTTTCTTGGTTTTGAAAAGTGGTAATATAGATTTTGAATTTTCCTTCGTTACATCTACAGGATAACATTTAATGGTTCTGTGAAAAGAATGATTGTAATCATGGAGTAATTTCTTATAAATATTTATCCACTTATAGCTGCCATTGAAACTAAATTCTTTCCACATTTTTTCTTTTAAGGTTCTATTAAATCTTTCAACAATAGAAGCCTTTAATGAACTAAAAGTAGAGTAATGGTTAATTTTATACTTTCTCATTAAGCTATTGAATGTTTTGTTGTAAAATTCTTTCCCATCGTCTGTTTGCAAATTTTCGGGAGTTCTAGAAGAATCAATAAATATTTGTTCCATCCCTTTTGCAATAGTTATTCCTTTTTTGTTTTTCATTGGGATGGCCCATGCGAATTTCGAAAAAGAATCGATGACTGTCATTAAATATTTAAACTCTTTGTTTTGGGAACTATAAGGAATCATTTCAACAAGATCAGCCTGCCATAAATCATCATAACCTTTAATGATAACATGACGACGTTTGAAATTTCTACGTGCTGGCTTATGCAACTCTTCCACAACCTGCCGTTTACTCATATTTGTAAGGAGTGAATACAACAAAACAAAAAAGAAGTCTTTTATAGCTATATAAAATATATTATTTTTTATTTATTTTATTCCAATTTTTATAAAATAACATTAATTTCTTAATTCTTACTAAACGATTTTCAATCATATAGCAAGCACATGTATCGGGTCCTAGTTGACATTGATTTGATGACCAACAGCAATTGGAGTAATGGTTACCATGAATTGAGTCAACATAAAATCTGTTTTCGAATCTTTTAAGAAAAGATATAGAACTTTTAAACTCTTCATGGTGTTCATCTAATATTTCTCCATGATTTTTTAAAAAATCACAAATATCTTTTATTATTATTTTTTCCGAGTCCATTTTAAAGGTTCCTTGTTGTCTAAGTTCTGAATACTAACTAGCAAATTTTATTTTATTTTATGAAAATTGAACTTTTCTTTAGTCTCTTTCATATATGTAATATATATACATATATATGTACAAACAATATTTCTTACTTATGGAACATAGGGTGTAATGGGAATACTACTTTCATAACATGATCAGCTTTTGTTCCTATTTTATCATCAATATACTTTTCTTCTGCAGCATCTTTAAGGTTTTGGGAAATCGGAAATGATTTCATGTTTTCATGGACCATAGATGTTATTGTTTCTTTTATAGAGGAGTCTATGTGATTTTTTAGTACTCGAATTTCCTCACTAAAAGTTGACAAAACTTCCAGCAATGAAGAGTTTACGTGGTTTTTAATACTTGTTTCCGTAAAACTTATTTGATCATCAACATATCCTTTGCAGACGGCCTGGTGTGGAAATCTCGGTTTTTTTCCTATGTTGCCCCATATCAAAATCACCCGATGGTAGGATTTTAAATCCGATTTTTTGAGGTTCTACATTGTCTAAGGTTTTTTGAAAAAGTTTGGAACTCCTACCGAACTTGTCAACGTTCATCTTGTATATGCAAGGATTATGGTTTTGATTAATCTTAATATATGATATTTGATTCTTTTAGTTCTTCAATTATAGAATTGATTTCATTCTGATGGTTATTGTTGCCAGCATTTTTTGATGCTGTTAAAAGTCTAAGTCTATTAACAATTTCATTAGGATCATTCCAGAACACATATTCCATATTTTTGTTTGTGTATGTCATTTCAGTAGTATCAGTATAAGATGCCCCTGTTTTTTCGCTTTCAGCTTTAAGTCCGACAGCAAGTTTTTTAATTATTTGAGTATATTTTGCACCTCTGTTACCCTTGATTCGTGAAGAACTGTCATGATTTATTCTATGTGCGTTGGTTTTTTGTAAAATTTTTCGATATTCTTCTAAGTCATTAGCACCATATTTCTGCTTACGTGGATTTTTCTTTAACATCAACTCAATGAGACCAGGAGTTCGGCTAAAAGTCTCACCATCAATTATAAAATCATTTTCATTCATTTCAAAGTTACATTTGCCTATTTTAATAGTTTGAGTGTTCACATCAAAATATGGACCATAATTTGTATCGCGATTCGATTCTGATAATATTTTTTGGGTGAAAGAAGATGATTTGTCAGGCCTGTCCATACTTTTTGTTAAAAAAGACATCCTGTTAGAACCTGTTATATTCTTTGGGGTACTGAAAATAAGAGAATCGTCTATGCTTTCCAATTCCTGTGTTAGTGAACTTGTTTGTTCATGATCTGTTCCGTTCTTTTCATCAAACGATTTGAATAGAAATTTACGATTTTTTAGTGTCTCTTGCTGAAAATTGTCTTTCCTTTCTTTCTCAATCAATTTTTTTTAACGGCTCAACAATAGGTTTGAATGTGTTTTCCAATTGAGTTTCTCTCATATTTTGGCCAGTTTTAAGTTGTAAATATTTATTTCTAAGCACATTTTTAGTTTTCACTAGATCTTGTACCACGTTTTCATCCATTTCTATGATTTATGAAAAAGAAATTATTTGCCTTTAACCAGCTAGCTGTCTCTAACAGTGATATTGTCAGAATGTTTGGATCTTAAATGGTAAATGCGTATTTATAGCAATGCAGTTTTATTGAAACTGTTTTTGTAGCGACCTTTTAAAATACTGCTCTCTTTGTCTATAACCAGGAATCCAAAATTATCAGTCCAACAGTGAGAACACAACTCTTTAAATTGATTAAATGTCATATCTGAATTAATATGATCTTTGTAAACATGCTTCAAATTCAACTCATCTTGTTTGAAAAGAATGATAAAGTTAGCATTATCTCTGATCAAATGTTTTGGTATATGAGTATAGGACTGACATAAGTAAAAGCTGTCAACCCCGTTATGTCGTCCCATGCAAAAATAGTCTCTTATATTGTTTTGCTTCTGACATGCAACATCATCGAATATGAAAACTGAGTTATTTTTAGCTTCTGATGGTGTCATTATTTCACAATTGTTTGAAAATTCATTGTATTCCATTCCTCTGATTGATGTTATCAGTTTTTTAAGATATTGATATTTTGGCTGATGCAAAGATTTAGAATAAATATAAATATTTTCAAACTTCAATCCATTAGGGTCAAGAAGAATGCTAAGCATCACATTTGTCTTCCCGCAATTTGAAGGTCCTACGATAATTCCTCGAATACTGTTTGGAAACAAAGATCCATGTTTCTTTTTAATTTTAACATTGGAATCAAAATTTTTTATTTTTATAATTTCTTGCTGCTTAACGAAGCGCATAATGATGACTAACAACTTCTGAAATAAAACATCTCGTTTTAATATATTTCTAATCATATATGTTTCAACCCTCGCCTAAGAAGGTGTATTAATTATAATATGATTGAGCACAACACTAAAAAAAAAAAAACCAGTATCATAAAAAAAAGAAAATCATTTGGAGGAGAAGGGTTTTTAAATAAGGCTATTGACAAACTACCGTTCGAACTACATATTCCCTCCTATAATTATTGTGGTCCAGGAACGAAATTGGAAGAAAGATTACGTAGAGGAGATAAGGGAATTAATCAATTGGATGAGGCTTGTCGACTGCATGATATTGCATATTCTAAAAGTAGCTCTCTCTCAGATCGACACGTTGCCGACAAAGCTCTAACAGAACAGGCTTGGAAAAGATTCAAAGCAAGTGACTCTTCAGTTTCTGAAAAATTAAGTGGGCTTTTAGTTACCAACATGATGAAAGCAAAGACAAAATTTGGTATGGGGAATAAAATGGCCCGATCTGTAAATAGAAAAACTATCAAAAATAAACCCAAAAAGACTTGCAAAAGCAGTATTTTTAAAAAGGTTATAAGTGAGGCAAGAAATGCTATTAAAAATAATGTCAATTGTTGTGGTACAACCTCTATAGCAAATATTGCTGTTAAGGCTGCAAAAAATGCCTTAAGAAATAAGAAAAAACAGGACATTACCACTCCGAGAATAATTCCACTTCCCAAGAGTGGTGGTTTTCTCCCACTTTTAGCTCCTATTCTCGCTGGTCTATCAGCTGTGGGTTCTTTGACGGGTGGAACAGCTGGCGTAGTAAAAGCCATCAATGATGTACGAGCTGCTAAAAGACAATTCGAAGAAAACAAACGTCATAATCAGGCTATGGAATCAGTAGCTATTCAAGGAAATGGATTATTCTTACGACCATATAAAAATGGTCTTGGCCTTTTTCTTAAAACTCCAAATGCAAAAAACTAATTGACCTGCTACCTAACCATCCTTTAAGTAATTTGGAAATTGAACACTTTGGAAATAACCACTTAAAGAATTTTAGAGGAGTTTTCATGCGAGACTCATTACCAAGGATATCATTCGATAAGGAATGTGGTGTTTTAAATTTGGATGATGAAGCTGGGATGGGTACTCATTGGGTAGCATATATTATAAACAAAAAAAATAATGTTATCAAGTATTTTGATAGTTTTGGAAATTTGAGACCACCAACTGAACTTATAAGCTATCTTGGTAGTAACATAAATTATAATTATATCCGAGAACAAGACTTTGATACATTTATATGTGGTCACTTATGTTTAAAATTTTTACTAGAACAATGTAATATTATTTTTTAAAAACTTAAATGAGAATTCAATAAAATGACGTAGAAAAATCAAAACCTCATCATTTGTCTTTTAATCGAGATGTCGTTAACACTTACTTTGAGTGGAAATGAATCAACTCTGACTGCTGAGTATTTCCCACCAATTGTACTGAAGTCTAATTATTATGTATGTGGGCTTATAGATTTTCAAACATATAACTCTATACCAAATGTAGATGAGTTTAATAACTTGTTACATGTGGGTGATAACGTTATAACGTTTCCAATAGGTTCCTATGAGATAGAAGATATTAATAATTTAATACAAACAAAAATTATTGAAATTAATAAAAACAAGAAAAGTGGAGCCAAAAAGAGTGAAATTAAAATCAAGGCAAATAACAATACTTTGAAATGTGAACTAATTAGCTCAGAAGACATTGACTTCTCTAAACTAAATTCTATCGTAGCTATTCTGGGGTTTAGCAAGAAACTTCTAGAGGCAAATTTATATCATGAATCAGATCTTTATGTTGATATTAACAGAGTAAATGCTATCCGCATTGAATGCAATATCATAGAAGGAACCTATATTAATAATCAATCAGCTCACATCTTACATGAATTTGCTGTTAAAGTAAGTCCTGGCTATAAAATCGTTGAAGCTCCGAGGAATGTTATTTATTTACCTGTGAACGTCAAGCGGATAACATCATTGTGTTTAAAATTTGTTGATCAAGACGGAAAAGACATCAATTTCAGAGGGGAAAAAATAACTGCCCGATTACATTTAAAGCCGGAAATATGATTGTATATGAACATATAATAAATTCAATTTCATATAAAAACAACACACAAAATAATTTAATACTTAATCCATCTTCGAACTCAATTGCGGTAACATCTCGTCTTACCAAAGATAATCGGGACTTTTTATTATCATTAGGATACACATTAAAAAAGAAATATGCTTAATATTTTTCAAGAACCGGAGATTAATGAAAGTATTTCTAAATATGAATATCATACTTATTCACCGTATCAAAACAATTTTGAACGCAATGACATCATTCAGATTTCTATACAACATCAAAATCTTAATGTTCTTCCTTCAGAAAGTTTTTTGTATGTTGAAGGAACAATTTCAAAAGCAGATGGAAAAGAGATACTCACTACAAAACTTGTAAATAATGCAATGGCTTTTCTCTTTGATGAACTACGATATGAACTGAATGGCAAAGAAATTGACTGTAATCGAAATGTCGGAATAACATCAACGATTAAAAATTATTTATCTTTATCCAAAAATGAAAGTGATATGCTACTGAATGCATCTTGGTCACCCGACTCAACTATTAATTTGAAACCAATGCATTTTAATTATTGTATTCCACTGAACAAACTTTTGGGATTCGCCGAAGATTATAAAAAAATTATACCAAATGCTCGATATGATCTAATAATTACACGTGCAAGATTGGATGAAAATGCTCTTATATCCCCGACTGATGAAAATGTTCAAATAAAACTTCATAAGGTTCAGTGGAAAATACCGCATGTGACTTTATCAGATGCTATGAAATTAACTCTATACAAATCTATAAACACAAATAGTTTTATGAAAATTGCTTTTCGAAACTGGGATCTTTATGAATACCCCACACTTTCAACTTCTACCCATCATATCTGGAACGTGAAGACAACAACACAAATAGAGAAACCTCGCTACATTGTCCTTGCTCTGCAAACTGAAAAAAATAAGAGAATATCTGCTGATCCTACAATTTTTGATCACTGTGATCTTACAGACTTAAAAGTTTATTTAAACTCCGATGTCTACCCACATGAAGACCTTAATATTTCTTTTGAAAGAAACAGATATAGTTTGTTGTACAGAATGTATACCGATTTTCAGAAAACATACTATAATAAAGCTAACACCGAGCCATTACTTTCCTGGGAGCTATTTAAATCGCGTTCCCCAATTTTTGTTATAGACTGTAGACATCAAAACGAAACCTTAAAAACAGGTCCTGTCGACATACGCTTGGAGATCAGAACATCAAAAAATATACCAGCAAACACATCAGCTTACTGTCTTATGCTCCATGACCGCATTATTGAATACAATCCACTTGATCAGGTAGTCAACAGAATTGTTTGAATTCAAAAAATAAGCATAAAAAATGTAAACATGTTAAAAAATTGGCGAAGAAAAGCGAGTTTAATAAAAAAAATCTAGTTTTTCTTTTTGTAATATAAAATTATTTTTATTATTAAATAAACGAATTTTAATATAACATTTTTTTTATTTAAATTTTTTATAACTAATGTGGTGGTATGTCATATATCCACCTTCGAGCTGAAAACTATACTTCGTCGTATTCATCCTCAGATATATTTTCGAAAAACGCCGCTTCATCGTATTCATCTTCCTCGGATAAATTTTCGAAAAACTGTGCCAACGTCCTTGGAAATGCTGGTATTTCGTAAGGGGTTGGTGGTCGTGATGGTCGTGCTGATGGTGGTGGTGGTGGTGGTGCTTCATCTCGTATGGGGATCCGCCGTGTTGGCTCCACTCTTTGAATCGGCTTTTTTTTCACTTCACCATATATTTCCGCTAAACTAGCAGAAGTAGCAGGGGTTGGTGGTTGTGATGGTGGTGGTGGTGGTGGTGGTGCTTCATCTCGTATGGGGGTCCGCCGCGTTGGCTCCACTCTTTGAATCGGCTTATTATTTTTTTTTTTTTACTTCAGCATATATTTCAGCTAAAAGTTCGTCCATGATAGTTGATGTGTACTTGTAACTAATTCTAATAATGTTCATCTCATCATCTTTTATACAAGAAAAAATTAAATGAATACTACCACTACTACTAAAATAGACCTTGACAAAAACCAAAAATAAAAAAAAAAAAAATCAAATCTAGTTCTTATTGGTTCAAATAGAATATAAAAGAATAATATAAGGTAACGCCCACGAAAGATATCCTTTAAAGATTCACACCAATATACATGAAAAAGATTTCCCTATTTGTGGCGTGTTGAGGATCAATCGCTAAGAAATTCAAAAGGATGCTTTGGTACCTGTTTTCTTTTTTTTTTTTGATATGAGATAGATACAATGTAGATCTATTCCATATAGTTCAAACGAATTTTATTGCCAAATTTTGGCTTCATGTAATCATAATGAAAATCATACATTAACCACTTTGATAGTTCTAAAACGACAAAACCCAAATAAATTGGTTTATCTAGTTTAACACTTCCTTTCTTCATCTCAATAGCGCACATATTCGGTGTAAATATGCTACTACTATGAAAATTGGGATGCGCAATCAGCTTTCTTGCTGAAAATTGGTTTCTATTCGCATCCCATTCTGAAACAATCTTCACATTTCTACGCTTTTCAACATTTTCAATGGTTTTACCATAGACGCTATTGTTCATTAACTTGAAAAAGTCTTTCTCAAACTTATTCCTGGTAACCTTTCTTTTTTCGGTGTTCAGTGAAATATATTTTTTGGAGCCAGTTCGACTGACTAAACTTCATGTCTCTATGTACTTTTTTTAAAACTAATCCCTGGGATTACATTGCTGTAAATTTCTTAAGTGAATTTTGAAATTTTTCCTTGAATTCAAGTGCGCAACTAACTTAGGAATTTTACAACCTGGGGTGGCTATATTTTCAGGACAAAATGGGAGATCGTTATGTGAGTCATGAATACTCGATGGATAATCTAAATCTACTTCCAATACATACCCAACATTATTCTGTGGCTACATTGACACAAACCACCCCCTAATTCCAGTTTTAAAAAAATTGTACATATCGACATCAGTTAAAAGCTCTAACTTGATATTAGTTGTTTTGAGCATAGCGTCCCATGATAACCCAGGAGCTGTAAAATAATGACAAGGATCAAGTTCATAAATTGAAATACAAAGTTTCCTAAAACTTTCAAAAATATCTGCTAATAAAAGCACATCACTCTTAAGATAGAGAACCATATAATCTTCAAGTTTTTTACACTTGAAGTGATCCCATTAGAAGCAATGATCATGCCACTAATATCACCCTGGTCAAGAGAAATGAGGGAACAAAATGTGGTAGAAAACTAAAAAGAAACTACTGTTATGACAATAGCTGAAACCGAGTAATTAAAAAGGCTAAAGAAAATTTGTGTTAAGTTTTTTATTTCAAAAAGTTTTTAATGGGATAATATGTGAGCCTCCTGTGGTATTTGTGGTATGTCGTCTTTGAATCCAAGCTCAATAGCTCGGATATTTAAAGCTAAAATAATATGCGCGATGGTCTGCGCACTCCCCAATGTACCATTCCGTTTTCCGTCCTGGATTTCAAAACGCAAAGCTTCCTGCAACTCCTTAAGCTCCCAGCACGCGGCAGAGAACTCCTCCATGTATATTGAAAAAATATTAAATATATTCTGCATGTTGCTGGCTCTTTTGTATGATTGTTCAAAAATAATCTGAACAGAAAACTCAGAGAACAATTGCTTTTATAGAGGTAGTAGAAACTCTAGGGGGATTCAATATATTGGTTATTGGTGCCACTGATTTATAAAAGAAAAAAGAGACAACATCACATTCAAGAATTGAAAACAAATTATTCCATAGCTTATCTATAAGTTCTAACTACTTCAACCCTCTATCAATATTCACAATGCATTTTTGCATTGTTGGTATATTTTACACTCCCGGTATAAAAATTGTTTTAAAATTAATAAAAACCATCCACAACCACCAATACCGGATGTGACAAATCAATCCCAAACCTTCAAATCTTGCCAGCAAAATTAAAAATTCAGAACAAAACATGGGTCGCATCCTTACTTTCCAGTATAGCTTTAGCTATGCACAATCAATTTTCGGGATGTGACGAAACGCAATAAGAACAAGATATGTTTCAAAACAAAGCAAATATCGGACGAGGCCAAATTCTCTATAAAAAAAAACCCAACCACCACCAATTGTCAATGAAATCTATAATACAAAAGGAAACCTATTCATTTATTTCATTTCGTCTTCTGCACATATAGTTTCTAACCTTCACATTCTGACTGTCATATCAATGCCTATCATGCTAATCTGTAAAATTTCATGCTCATACCCAATCTATGCCCAAACAAATATCGAACGTGATAAAATTCTCTATCGTCAAGTATTAACAAATTACCAAAATCTCTCATTTTCGTTCTAAGATCTATCAACGGATCGTATGTATTGTTCAAAATACACACAGCTTCAATTTTTAACAACAACAACAACAACAACAACAACAACAACAACAACAACAACAACAACAACAACAACAACAACAACAACAACAACAACAACAACAACAACAACAACAACAACAACAACAACAACAACAACAACAACAACAACAACAACAACAACAACAACAACAACAACAACAACAACAACAACAACAACAACAACAACAACAACAACAACAACAACAACAACAACAACAACAACAACAACAACAACAACAACAACAACAACAACAACAACAACAACAACAACAACAACAACAACAACAACAACAACAACAACAACAACAACAACAACAACAACAACAACAACAACAACAACAACAACAACAACAACAACAACAACAACAACAACAACAACAACAACAACAACAACAACAACAACAACAACAACAACAACAACAACAACAACAACAACAACAACAACAACAACAACAACAACAACAACAACAACAACAACAACAACAACAACAACAACAACAACAACAACAACAACAACAACAACAACAACAACAACAACAACAACAACAACAACAACAACAACAACAACAACAACAACAACAACAACAACAACAACAACAACAACAACAACAACAACAACAACAACAACAACAACAACAACAACAACAACAACAACAACAACAACAACAACAACAACAACAACAACAACAACAACAACAACAACAACAACAACAACAACAACAACAACAACAACAACAACAACAACAACAACAACAACAACAACAACAACAACAACAACAACAACAACAACAACAACAACAACAACAACAACAACAACAACAACAACAACAACAACAACAACAACAACAACAACAACAACAACAACAACAACAACAACAACAACAACAACAACAACAACAACAACAACAACAACAACAACAACAACAACAACAACAACAACAACAACAACAACAACAACAACAACAACAACAACAACAACAACAACAACAACAACAACAACAACAACAACAACAACAACAACAACAACAACAACAACAACAACAACAACAACAACAACAACAACAACAACAACAACAACAACAACAACAACAACAACAACAACAACAACAACAACAACAACAACAACAACAACAACAACAACAACAACAACAACAACAACAACAACAACAACAACAACAACAACAACAACAACAACAACAACAACAACAACAACAACAACAACAACAACAACAACAACAACAACAACAACAACAACAACAACAACAACAACAACAACAACAACAACAACAACAACAACAACAACAACAACAACAACAACAACAACAACAACAACAACAACAACAACAACAACAACAACAACAACAACAACAACAACAACAACAACAACAACAACAACAACAACAACAACAACAACAACAACAACAACAACAACAACAACAACAACAACAACAACAACAACAACAACAACAACAACAACAACAACAACAACAACAACAACAACAACAACAACAACAACAACAACAACAACAACAACAACAACAACAACAACAACAACAACAACAACAACAACAACAACAACAACAACAACAACAACAACAACAACAACAACAACAACAACAACAACAACAACAACAACAACAACAACAACAACAACAACAACAACAACAACAACAACAACAACAACAACAACAACAACAACAACAACAACAACAACAACAACAACAACAACAACAACAACAACAACAACAACAACAACAACAACAACAACAACAACAACAACAACAACAACAACAACAACAACAACAACAACAACAACAACAACAACAACAACAACAACAACAACAACAACAACAACAACAACAACAACAACAACAACAACAACAACAACAACAACAACAACAACAACAACAACAACAACAACAACAACAACAACAACAACAACAACAACAACAACAACAACAACAACAACAACAACAACAACAACAACAACAACAACAACAACAACAACAACAACAACAACAACAACAACAACAACAACAACAACAACAACAACAACAACAACAACAACAACAACAACAACAACAACAACAACAACAACAACAACAACAACAACAACAACAACAACAACAACAACAACAACAACAACAACAACAACAACAACAACAACAACAACAACAACAACAACAACAACAACAACAACAACAACAACAACAACAACAACAACAACAACAACAACAACAACAACAACAACAACAACAACAACAACAACAACAACAACAACAACAACAACAACAACAACAACAACAACAACAACAACAACAACAACAACAACAACAACAACAACAACAACAACAACAACAACAACAACAACAACAACAACAACAACAACAACAACAACAACAACAACAACAACAACAACAACAACAACAACAACAACAACAACAACAACAACAACAACAACAACAACAACAACAACAACAACAACAACAACAACAACAACAACAACAACAACAACAACAACAACAACAACAACAACAACAACAACAACAACAACAACAACAACAACAACAACAACAACAACAACAACAACAACAACAACAACAACAACAACAACAACAACAACAACAACAACAACAACAACAACAACAACAACAACAACAACAACAACAACAACAACAACAACAACCTATCAAACGACGACACGCTGACCCGCATCGATCCTTTGCACTTGCATCTTTCAACCTTTTCCAATTTTCAAGCAAATATAACATTTCCTTAACAGATTATTTTCAGAATCCTCTGTTGATTTATATTCGTAAATATTAGTACTTGGCTATTTAGGGACATCTATATAGAATACCTATCAAACGACGACACAGTGACCCGCTTCGATCCTTTGCAGTCATAAATTAAATATATGCTTGTAGATTGGAATTTTCTAAAAACCACTTTCATTCGTTCTCACAATCTACACCTTTTTTATTTACAAACAATCCAACATTCCTTTACCTTTAACTTCACTCTTTACACCTTTACCTTTACCTTTACCCAATTTTCTAACAAACAAAACATTTCCTTAACACTTTATTTTCACAATCCTCTTTTCATTTATCTGTAGATTTTAATACTCGACTTCACGACATGGTGTCCCGTGTCGATCCCTTATACAAACAACCATAAACAAATTACATTGGGTTTTATCACTCACTAATAAAATCATTTATTTATTCACACTTTCTATTCCTCCTACATTTACCTTTTTTCAAATTTTCAAATATTCTAACGTTTAACGGATCGGTCCCAAGTGCACCTATTCCTACTTTCAGGGTCCGTCCCACCTGTTTTTTTTCTCTTTTATGCTATAAACAGGGTCTTATTATTATAGTAAAAAAAAAATTAGCCGCTAGAAACGGCAAATCTCGGAAAAATCCTTTATCAAAGATTTTTTGTTAAAAAACCACTTAAAATTGAAAATCTGGCAACCCTAAACCTATGGAAGCTCAACTTAACTTTAGTCTTAAAGGTTGTTATTTCTACAAAAAATTAAGTCTAAGATTAGGTCTCTATCATCAGTATTGACAGAGATATCGAATTTAACACAGGTCAGGGTCATCAAAGTTAGCCTTTTTTTAAATTGTCAAAAAGTGATGTAAAACTTGAGAAACGGACTTTACTGTGGAACAATTTTTTTCTTAGAATATGACATATGGAATATATATATACTTTTTTTTAATGTTTAACTTTTCTTTTACTCAATACAGGGTTTCAGTTTATAATAACCTCTTTTAGTTACTAAAACCCCATTTAAAAGCTGTTATCACAGTAAAATGTTTTTGGCCGCCTAAATTCGCGAAATCTACCTATGTGCGACGGTGAAATATCCAATTATAATATTCCTGGTTATGAATCGCATGTTAATTGCAATAACAGCTATAGTGCAGGCGGTGTAGCCGTTTATATAAAAAAGCCACATAAATGTGAAGATATAAAAAAATTTAATTTATTGAGTGCAGATGTTGTGAAAATTAACTGCAATATTAATAATGAATCTTTTACTTTTTTATGTATTTATCGTTTGCATGAAAATGGCTTGAACTTAAAAGTTTTTATAGAACATTTGGACGAACTATTAAAGAACATAAATTCAAAGAACTTAATAGTCTTAGGAGATATAAATATTGATATATTGAATGATAGTAATGATTCCGACAAATATTTGTTTTTGATGGCATCTTATGGTTTAAATTCACTTATCAATGAGCCAACACGTATAACCGAAAACACAGTAACCTGTATTGATCATATTTTTGTTAGATTTCAAAAAAAGCATAAGATCTTAGGTGAAGTTCTTGATCTAAGAATTACAGACCATTGCATGACAACCCTGATAATAGAACATTTTAATAATAATAACTTAGAAAAATATATTCCTTTTTCAGTTAATAAAATTATAAATTATCCGAATTTGATAAATGCCTTAAAGTTTGAGTGTTGGAACGCAGTATATTCCGAAGAAAACCCTTCTACAGCGTATGACATCTTCTTAGATATTTTGAAAGGTCATATAGATGTTTCTACCACATTGGAATCCCGTACCCACACTAAAATTAAACGATTGAAGCCTTGGATTGGTAAAGATTTATTGAAAATTATAAACAAAAAGAATTTACTACGTAAAAAGTGTAAAAAGAACCCTCGTAACATACAAAAAAAGAGATTATATAGCAAACTGAGTCAGGAAGTGAAAGCGAAAGTTATTTCAATTAAAAACAATTTTTATTCTGCTAAGTTCGAAAACTGTAAAGGAAATATCAAGGAAGAGTGGAAAGTTGTTAATGGTATTTTGAATAATGAAGTGAATAGGGATAGCATTTGTGAAATTGAGATTGATAATGTGCTAGTTCGCGATCCTAGAAATATAGCAAATATTTTCAACAATTATTTCGCCACCATTGCAACTGATTTGCAACCTAAGCCTTCTCAATCAAATTGCAGTTGCAACACATATCCAGATATAATCGATGATGGTTTTCAAACTAATAGCTTTGTCTTTCAACCTTTTTCACCACTGGAACTTTACAAACAAATAATGCATTTGAACAACAAAAGGTCATGTACTTTCGATGGTATAACTAACAGTCTTTTAAAAAGAATCGCTTTTTTTATTGTTGATGTCTTATGTCACTTATTCAATATGAGTGTTACCTGTGGTACCTTTCCATCGGGTCTTAAATTAGCTGAGGTAATTCCTCTGTACAAAAAAGGTTGTAGAAGATCAATAAATCAATATAGACCCATTTCATTACTCCCAACTTTCTCAAAACTTTTTGAAAAAATAATGAAGAATCGAATTGTGTCGTTTCTAAATAAAAATAATTTCTTCAGCATTCAACAGTTCGGTTTTCGAGACGGTAAATCGACAGAAGATGCTATTCTAAAAATTTGTAGTGAGATATGTGATGGCTTCAACAATAAAACTAGTCCTGTAGGACTATTTATAGATATGACTAAAGCCTTTGACATGGTTAACCATAAAATTCTTCTAGATAAACTCTACTAAGCAGGTTTTAGGGGTTCCATTAATGAGTGGTTTGAATCTTATTTATCTAAAAGATTACAAAGAGTAAAACTAAAAACAGTTTTCAGTGAAGTAGCAGAACTAAAAATTGGGGTACCTCAAGCTCCGTTTTAGGTCCAATTCTTTTTTTGATTTACATCAATTCAATTTTTAAACAAAATTTCAATGGGGTTATTACAGCTTTTGCGGATGACATTGCTTTTACTTATGCCAACACCTCCACTTTTGAATCGGTGACAAAAATAGAAAACGACATACAACGATTGAGACAATGGTTTGCAAGACACGAACTCATTGTGAGTCAAAAAACTAAACTTATGTTTTTTAACCTCAAATCTGCAAGTCTTCTTGAAAGTAACATATTTTTTCATACCGCTTCATGTACTAGGCTTTCGATGTTTTCACATAGCTGTGGTGAGGTCAATTTTCGAAGTAATGAACCCTGTTCTTCAGATTGCTTCAAAATAGAGTCTGTTGAAAGTTTTAAGTACCTGGGAGTAACAATGGATAGGAGTTTGAACTGGAAAATGCACGCGGCGGACTTAAAAGCATATATGAGATGCGCAACGCGTAAGCTGTTTTTACTGCAACCTCACTGTTCTAAGAGAGTTTTAACGGTAATTTACTATGGTATTGTAAACTCAAAACAACAATACGGCTTGACCAGTTGGGGTGGAGCGTACAATAATGTCATTGAACCATTACAAATAGCACAGAAGCACATTGTCAGAATTATTCTAAAAAAAAGTAGATTAACAAGTAGTTGGCCATTGTTTCGTCAATTAAAAATATTACCTTTAAAACACTTATATGCCTATAAAGTTCTTAAAGTTTTTTTCATGCGCAGTGGATACAGTACAATGTTAAGAAGTTCAAATACATACGTAGTGGAGGACCGTTAGACATAAAAAAGGCAAAACCTGGGAATTCAGGGCCAGTCCATGGATTTTCATGAAATTTTCGGAAATGTGTTTTGAATGGCGTATAGAAAAAAGTTAAAAAAAAAAATTTCACCGCTCTCAATTTTTTAATTATTTTTAAAATTAATTATTAACTTTTAGAATTTTATTTTATTTATTTAGGGTGTTTAAGATACGGTTTTCCAAAGAGTAAGGATGGATAGGTTTTGTCAAGACAAAAAAAAAGTTATATGGGAAGGGGGGTCTATATCCCTCCGTGTAGGCGCGAGGGGCAATTTTATATAAAATTTACTCAATTTTTTAAAAAATTATTAAAAATTAACTAACCCACTTACTTTCTCATACTTCAGTGTTTTTTAAAAGCTATTGCTTTGTTCTTTAATAAAAATTTAAATTTGAGTTTATTTAATGAACAGATTCTGAGAAATCAAGCCTCAAAGTCAAAATTTTGAAAAAAGAAAATATTTTTTTCCTAATAAATTTTTTTTTACAAAATTTTGCCCCATTAAGCGCCATTTTTTCTTTTCATATTCAATGCTTTTATTAATTTTAATTCAAAAGCCAAAAACCGAACAAAAAAATTTTCTTGGTTTAAGAGAAATTAAAAAAAAAAACCAAAGGTACTTCTTTCCAGAGAACAAAATGTCGTTAATTTCCCGCTAATTGAACTTTTTTCCTGGAAGTCAAATATGAAATGGGTAATAGCATATAAAAAAAGTTAAAACAAAAAAAAATTTGTATAATCTTAATTTTAATATAAATTATAAATAATTATTAAAATTTTAGAGTTATCTTTTAATTATATATATAGGACAGCACATGTACTGATGTGTGCCCCAAATGCTGTTTCCGGTCAAACGAGTTGATGAATCCGAATAAATACGGTTTTTTGCCAAACAAATACTCGCGAGTTTTTCTACGTGCATTCAGTATTCAAACAAACATTTATCAATAAGGGATGCATCAATTCTTATTTAAAAGAAAGAACACTACATCAGCATGCTCCCCACCTAAAAAAAACTTCGAGCCGTTAATTTAACTGATTTAAGTCTATTGGATTGGTTGAAAATTCAAAATTTGGGAAAAAACCACATTTTTTCGGTTTCATCAACTGGGGGGGCACACATCAGTACATGTGCTGTCCTTTGAGACCAAAGTTCAAGTTTGTAATAGGTCATAGTTTTAAAATTTAACTTAAAACTAATATAATTAAAAGATAACTCTAAAATTTTATTTATTATTTATAATTTATATTAAAATTAAGATCATCCAAACTTTTTTTTTTTTTTAACTTCTGTTTATATGATATTTAAGACACATTTCATATTTCACCTTTACCTTTCGTTTTTTTTTTTTAATTTCTCTTAAACCAAGAAAAATTTTTTTGTTCGATTTTATGCTTTTGAATTAAAACTAATAAAAGCATTGAATATGAAAAGAAAAAATGGCGCTTAATGGGGCAAAATTTTGTAAAAAAAAATTTATTAGGAAAAAAAATATTTTCTTTTTTCAAAATTTTGACTTTGAGGCTTGATTTCTCAGAATCTGTTCATTAAGTAAACTCAAATTAAAATTTTTATTAAATAACAAAGCAATAGCTTTTAAAAAACACTGAAGTATGAGAAAGTAAGTGGGTTAGTTAATTTTTAATAATTTTTAAAAAAATTGAGTAAATTTCATATAAAATTGCCCCTCGCGCCTACACGGAGGGATATAGACCCCCCTTCCCATACAACTTTTTTTTTGTCTTGACAAAACCTATCTATCCTTACTCTTTGGAAAACCGTATCTTAAACACCCTAAATAAATAAAATAAAATTCTAAAAGTTAATAATTAATTTTAAAAATAATTAAAAAATTGAGAGCGGTGAAATTTTTTTTTTTAACTTTTTTCTATACGCCATTCAAAACACATTTCCGAAAATTTCATGAAAATCCATGGACTGGCCCTGGATTCCTAGGTAAAAAGCTTACCGTCCTCCACTAACGGGCTTAGAGTAAACTCTCAGCAACTTGTTAGAATACCGATGTCAAATAGAACTAATTTTTCTAGTTTTTTTACTGCTTCGGCACCTGCATTATTTAACCGCTTACCATTCGAGATAAGAACACTAAGTGTTCTTAGTAGATTCTTAAAGAAAGTCAAAACTTGGTTATTTACAATGGATATTTCTCAAGTCAAAAATTTGTTATCAAGCACAGTTTAATATGTTTCATCTGATTTCTCATTTCTGTTTCAATTTATAAAAATTATATTATTATCTTTTGCGTGTTTTTAGATCAATTTTTATTAATTTATTCTAATTTGGTTTTATTGTTCTCTGTTTAATCTCAAATGTTACAAAAATAAATTATATTATGTTTTTTTCATGCGCAGTGGATACAGTACAATGTTAAGAAGTTCAAATACATACGGGCTTAGAGTAAACTCTCAGCAACTTGTTAGAATACCGATGTCAAATAGAACTAGTTTTTCTAATTTTTTTACTGCTTCGGCACCTGCATTATTTAACCGCTTACCATTCGAGATAAGAACACTAAGTGTTCTTAGTAGATTCTTAAAGAAAGTCAAAACTAGGTTATTTACAATGGATATTTCTCAAGTCAAAAATTTGTTATCAAGCACAGTTTAATATGTTTCATCTGATTTCTCATTTCTGTTTCAATTTATAAAAATTATATTATTATCTTTTGCGTGTTTTTAGATCAATTTTTATTAATTTATTCTAATTTGGTTTGATTGTTCTCTGTTTAATCTCAAATGTTACAAAAATAAATTATGTTATGTATATTATTATTATATTATTTTTTTGTATATAACCCCACACAAATTGTAAGTGTATCGTAAACTATGGGTCATTCACCACTAGTCTTTATAAGTCTACAGAATGACACCTTTCTTTCTTTCCTTTGATCCTCATATTTGTATATCAATTGTAAAGCATCATCCTTGAAAGAAAGAAAAATTGAAATAAAATAAAAAAATATAAGAACCGGGATGATAAGTGTCTTATACAGGGACACTTTAGTTGCTCGAGAGAGGACATTACTACTCAATTGCCTTCTTAGTCCGAAGAAACAGCGATTGGCAAGAGTTATTCTTCGTTTGATTTCAGCGCTGGTGTCGTTTTCTGAATTAATAGCGGCGCCTAGGTAGACAAAGTAATTAACTACCTCAAAGTTATAGCTGTCTATCGTGACGTTCTGTCCAAGACGTCAGTGTTATGTGTTCCTTCTTGATGACAGCATATACTTGGTCTTGCCCTCATTGACCACTAAACCCATCTTCTTCGCTTCCGTCTCAATGCTCATAAACGCGCCATTGACATCACGCTGCGTTCTTCCAACTATGTCAATATCGTCGGCATATCCGAGCAATTGAACGGATCTTTGAAAGATTGTGCCTCTTGTGTTGACGTGGGAGTTTTGCACTATTCTTTCAAGAACTATGTTGAAGAAGTCGCATAACAGTGCATCGCCTTGCCTAAAACCTTTTTTGACATCGAATGTATCGGTGAGATCTTTTCAGACCCTGATGGAGCAGCGTGCGTTCTCCATCGTCATCCTACACAATCGGACAAGTTTGGTAGAGATGACGAAACTAGACATGGCTCTATATAACTTCTCTCTACAGATGCTGTCATACTCGGCCTTATCATCGATAAAAAGGTGGTGGGTATCGATTTGAAGCTCCTGGGTTTTTTCCAATATCTGCCGTTGTGTGAAGATTTGGTCTATGGTGGACTTTCCTGGTCTAAGGCCGCACTGATAAGGACCTATCAGGCTTGTAGCCCGAGGCTGTTGTTTTTACCTTCTGGTAAGACTTCCGAACCTCATTCCTACTGTGGCACCCTTCTATCTCCTCGATCGCGCGCTTCTCATGCTCTCTCTTTTTCCGTCTGAGAAGCCGGTGTTCGTCTCTCCTCTTCTGCTTGTAGAGCTCATAAGCAGTTCTAGTCTTTCTGTGCAGCGCCGCTGTGTATGCTTCCTGTTTAGCTGCATGTGCTTGCCGGCATTCGTCGTCAAACCAGAGGTTTCGTTGTGGTGGCCGTGTAAAGACCAGCACTTCAGAGGCGGCATCTCTGATGGCTGATTGGCAGTGCTGCCACTGGTTCTCTATACTTGATGCTGGTGGCATAGGGCTCTTCAAGAGGTTGCAAGTGACTCGATCGGAAAAGGACTTGGCGATCTCTTGCGATTGTAGTCGTCCAACGTCGAATTGTCTCACAGTATTACCTTGTGTTGGCTTGGATCGGGATATCCGCAGTCGTACCTTGGCTACAACAAGGTAGTGGTTCGAGTCAATGTTGGCCCCTCGGAATGTTCGGACATCCTCTATACTGGAGAAGTGTCGTGTGTCGATCGCAATGTGGTCAATCTGGTTGACGGTTGATTGATCAGAAGATTTCCATGTCCCTTTGTGGATATTGAGGTGCTAGAACCGCGTACTAGCTACCAGAACATCTCGCCCCGCAGCGAAATCGATCAGCCTGAATCCGTTATCGGATGTTTTGTCGTGCAGGCTGTATCTTCCGATTATTCCACCAATGATATCCTCTCTTTCTAGCTTGGCATTAAAATCTCCTAGAAAAATCTTAATGTCATAGCCAGGGCACTGCTCATATGTTTTGTTCAGGAGCTCGTAGAATACGTCTTTGGTGTCTTCATCCTTTTCCTCTGTGGGGGCGTGTGCGCAAATGATGCTTATGTTGACGAATTTAGCTTTGATGCGGATTGTTGCTATGCGCTCGTTCACATAGTTGAAACTCAAGACTTTTTGCCTGAGTCTAGTTCTAACAACAAATCCACATCCAAACAGTCGCTGCTTTTGTTCTCGGTAGCAATTGCCGTAGTAGATATCGCAGTCTTTTAATTTGCGTCTACCTGGTCCATCCCATCGCATTTCTTGGATAGCGGTAATATCTGCTTTGTAGCAGTTGAGGGCTTCCGCTAATTGTTCGGCTGGACGTGGTCTATTAAGGGGGGACCTAACATTCCAAGTACAGATCCGAAGTTCGTTGTCCGCTTTTCGTTTGCTAGGTTCGTCATCAGTAAATCCGTCCGTATCCGAGGCTTATTGGTGCTTCGCAAACTAACGGTTGCTTTACGTGGCCGGGAAGTCACCCCGACAGCACGACCCCCAACCTGTAGGGCCAGATCCTTCAATAACTCTAAAGATGGGGAGCCGGATATGCCGTTCTTAAAGGCCTGAGCTCCAAATATGTTGTAACCCTATAAGGTGTTCACTAAGTAGTTCAACCTGACTGGAACTGTAGACGCCACCGTTGATTCCATCTTGGGAATTCCTCCGCTGCCGTCTGGATGAAAGAAGAGGTGCCTTAGTGGGAACACCTCTCCCACGCTCTCTCGTTTGCCGCCACCAACAACCTTCCACTAGGGTTGAGACCCAATCTCCAGTTGAGCTACTAGGCACCCGATGTTTACCACGTGGAGGTGAGAGTAGGAGTTGATAGACAGAAAAATATGTGTCCTGAAGCAGCCAAACTGATACTATCTATCAAACACTTCATAATAAATTTAATTTTTGGCGGAATACGATTAATTTTAATTTTGGGGGAAATGGTACTTATGAAACCCATTGATTTAAAAGAAAAAAACATTAGATGCTCCCCTTATTTGCAATACAGCTCACTTATTTTACGTGCAAATTAAAAATTTTAATAGTGCTCATTTTAAAGATTATTTCTAGCACTACAAAACCATTTTGTATTAGAATGCATAAAATGCATCTGCTCGCCGCTAGATGGCATTGACCACATCGATTATATTTCAGACTTAGAATACTTTATAAAAAACCAAATTGTTCCTGCTACAATTTTGTTCTTTATAAAATTTTCGATAAAACGTATATTTTTGTAGATATTTGCAAAAAACCGATGAAAAACGTGAAAAAATTGCGAATATTCAATTGCCAATAACTTAAAAAGTATTGGATTTTTTGAAAAACTTTATAGATGATTTTTTGCTTAAAATTAGGCCAGCCCCTACAAGACGAAAATACGGCGAGCACGAGCATATTCGGCGAGCATGTTCGTCGTTTAGGGCTAGCATAACATAACTCGGTTCATTGACTTTGTTGTGTCTATCTGTTGATCGGTAGACGGTAGGTCGGTAGCTAATACAAAGAACTCGGTTTGAATGTATTGTGTACAGTGTGTAAAGTGTAAACCGAGTCAAGTCAAACCGAGTTGGCCTGCGTTTCGGTTTTTTATTGTCGTCTGTTAATAGGTAGGTGGTTTGAATGTTTTTGGTACATATTGCTGCTCGTGTTAGAAATAAAATTTCTGTAAAATAACCCGAGTCAAATCAAACCGAGTTGGACTGCGCATTGCGTATCGGTACGGTTCTTTCTTGTGCGATTAATTAGTAGGTACTAGGTACCCTTATTATTTTTGGCTTTTTTCATGAATTCATTTTGACTTAATCCATTTATTTTGATTGAAAAATTTGCTTTGTTTCTATTTTTCAGAACATAGTAATGAAGGGAAAAGCGCAAATTTTTTTTTTTTGTAAACTGAGTTAGCTTACTCGAGTTACAACTCGGGTTAATCAAAATCCAACTCGAGTTAACCCGGCTTGTAGATTTTTCGGTTTATCACATCATTTATCCCCCCCATACGGAAACGGAATGGGAGCTAGAACATATGCGGGAACTTGAAAAATACTGGATCTATTCCGAAAACTCTGTCATCGTTAGAGTGCATAATTGCCGCTGAGTAGCATAGACTATATTTCATCTCCACTCTGCCCCTAGAATGAAAGCTTGGAGACTGCTTTACTTATCTTTCAATTTGATAAAAGTAGGACCTGAGCTACGCCTTCAGTGACATATACTTATATTTCATTCACATATTTCCACGGGAATGGAACACACCCACACTACTGGCCAGATTTTAAAAATTCTTTCGGCACTGGGATGCCACATAATCCTTTAGTAACTTAACGTAGATTTCACCCCTATAATCCCACGGGAACAGAAACAGGAACGAGAAAGGGAACCTTAAAGTTACTTGACCGATTTCTAAAATTGTTTCAACTCTAGGATGTAACGTCATAGCTCAGTGACATAGACTTATATTTCATTCACATATTTCCACAGGAACGGAAGATTCCCAAAGGAACAGGGTTGGAAATGGAAACTTAGAAACTACTGGACAGATTTCAAAAATTCTTTCGGCACTGGGATGCCACATTATCTCTCACGAACTTAGTGTATATTTCATCCCTATTGTCCCACGTTAACAGAGACAGGAACGAGAACGGGAACCTTTAAGTTACTTGACAGATTTTAAAAATTCGTTCAACTCTATGATGTAACATTATTCCTCAGTGACATAGACTTATATTTCATTTACATATTTCCTCCAAAAACGGAAGACTCCCTGTGGAACGGGGTTGGAAATGGAAACTTAGAAACTACTGGACAGATTTCAAAATTTCTTTCGACGCTAAAATGACACATAATCCCTCAGTAGCTTAGTGTATATTTCATCCCTATAATCCCACGGGAACAGAAACTGGAACGAGAACACAAAACTACAGACCCGAACAACGCCGGGCGGCTCAGCTAGTCTATAAATATATATTACTTATTTAAACGTAATGTTAACTTACAGTTAAGAACCAGTTTTATATGTATACCTACCTGTTCAATAAAAAGTTGTAATATGATAGGGGGTGAAGGATTTGGAAAGGTGGTTGGGTGAAGGAAGGGATTGGGATAGGTAGAGGATAGGAATAGGTACTGGCAAAAAGATAAGGTAGGAAAGGAATATGGGAAAGGAAAGGAAGGGATAAAGGACAAGTGAAATTAAATGAAACGAAATTTGACAGAAGGATGACATTAGGATGGGACAGGTAAAATAACTACAAGCAGGAAAGCGGAAAGAGAAAAGACAAGAGGATAAAGAAAAAGTGAAAAGAAAAGGAAGGAAACGGAAATCGGAAAAGGAAGGGAAAAGGAAGTGTCATGACGAAGGGACCTGGCACGCTTGCGATGCGCGGCTCAGCTCGCTGGATTAAGGGGGGATCTTGCCTCTTCGCCAGACGGAAACCACATTACAAAACATAAATCGTGCCAAAAAACCACCACCACATAGACCCTACCACACTTCAGGCACTGCATGGTGAAATCGCAGTGAGGCCTGTAGCCCACCCAACCATGGAACTCGGTCGGCCATGTTTTCGAGTTCCCCGATGATGATCATTGCTGCCAGGTGAAACCAATTACCACCGATGCATCCCCAACCTCTTCATCCCCCTGAAATCGTGCTTAGCTCGCCATCATGATCGCAGACCAAGAAAAAAACCTCTGCTTCAAAACATCGTCGTGATGCACATTTTATTAAAAATACTAATAACAACGGAAAAATGAAAACCTAAACTCTAAACGAAAAATAAACAACTCAAATGAACTGACCAAAATGAAACTAAAATTAACAAAAGCAAAACAAAAATGAACTTAAACTCAAAACTCTAACCATAAAATAATAAATTAACAGAAATATAATATAATATAATAATAATTAACAATGATCATAAAACTAACCCTTACTTCTATTTTATTTTTATGTTTTTCTTTGTTTTTAAGTTTTTTTTTGCATTTTTATGTTTTTTTTGTATGTTTTTTTATGATTATATATATATTTTTTTTTTGTATTTCTATAATTTTAGTGTTTTTATAATTTTTTGTATTTATATAATTTTATCTTAATTTTGTGTTTTTATATTTCTCTTTTAGTTTTTGTATTCTTTCTTTTTGTAGTTTAATCGTTTTGTATGCTCGTGTGATTTCTAGAATTTCTTGGCAAATTTTCTTTATCTTATTTTTTCTTTCTTTCAATTCTCTTTCTTGTTGTCTCGCAACCGATCACTTTATCTACTTGCACCCACCTACTTTTATTCCTGCCAAAAAGAAGCTCTTTGTAGCGGATAATATGGATGCAACGTGCCCTGGTATGATTGTCAAGGTAGCCTAAGACCGGATAAGGAGACGATTGCCGTTCCACAACGAAAGGAAATTCAAAACAAAAAAAAACTACAAATTCGACACCCACAAAAAAAAGGAAATATCAACAAAAAAATGTAAAACAACACGAGTAAAATGGTATAAAAAAAAATAAAAAATGTAAAATAAATATTAAAAAATTACTCAAATTGAAATAAATAAATAAATAAATAAAAAAAAAAAAATCCCGCCGAACACTTAATAATAATTGACAGCAACACCGCAACAAAATTTTATGCTGGGGCCCTTAAGGCGCTTTCCACCTCAGGCCGGGCCTGACTTCGCCCTTGCACTCGGCTACTTATACTTTGATCAATGTTTTCGGCTTCTAATATTGACTTATGACCAGCATATATATTTTATCTTTTTGCACTCAAATTGATTTAATTTTATAAACAAATATAAACAACATATATATCCACGGCTCTGGGATCTAATTTTATGTTACTTGTTAGCCTGGGTACCCACAGGCTCACATCCAGCTATTGAAATATTTTCCTCTCGTATGTGCTTTTTTGTTGCAATATCTTTGGGGTCCTTTCTTTTCGCCAGATTTTCCTTTGCCGATAATAATTTTGCTTGGCTTGATCCCCAGAGCTAACAAAAATTATATTAATGTCGCACTTAAAAATTTGAATTCAAACTCACCCGTGGTTTTTTTTCTTCTGTATGAATGAACCATGTATGTACATATATATGAGCTGTACTATTTTATTTTTGTGTCCTATCTTTTTCAAGGTACTATTCACTAAAATATTTGAAAACCTTTTTAAAAATCTACACCACATATATAAATTAAACAATAAAAACTAAACTTACATTCAACGAATTAAAAACGAATCTTCTTAACATAGTATAAAATAAAGTCGCTTTCTCTGTCCCTATGTCCCTATGTATGCTTAGATTTTTAAAACAACTCAACGGATTTTGATGCGGTTTTTTTTTAATGAATAGAGTGATTCAAGAGGAAGGTTTACATGTATAATACATGCATATTATAGCAGAGAAAAGCCAAGAAATTTAAAGTTTTGTAATGCGATGTCATAACAAACATATTATTTCACTAACTAGAAAAAATTATTTACTTTTACTTTTACTTCAGTTTTATAATTTTCTAAATCGGTTTGAAACTCGCACGACTAGCAAACTATTTTTTAAAGCATCGTAGTTTAATTCAATTCAATTCAATTCAATTTATTTTCCATGTACAAATAAGACTTAGTCTCTTATAGTACTTAACATACTGGTTTTTATAATAATACATTTTTTCTTAAAAATAATTCAATTAGTAGATCTAAATAAAATAAAAACTATTAACATATATGCATTTTATAAATTATAACTAAAGTTTTTAAATGCGTTACTTCCTAAAATTTGATTTCAAGTTTAAATTTTTTCAAGAAAAATGAGAAGTGACTGCTGTTTTGAAGTTGCTTGCTCCAATTATTCGTTTGATTGTTACTGGCAGTAAATTCCAAAGCCTTGTTGCATGCACAATAAATAGCCGTGGAGAGTTCAAGTAGTTGAAGGTAGGTGTCAATAGATTTAATGTTCTATAAGATTGCGTAAATTGAAGTTTTTCATATATGTAGGACGGTGTTCTGTTTTGTATAACTTTGTGCAAAAATATACAGCATCTAGCATTCAAGTATTGCTGTAGCGTGCATCCAAGAACTAATTTGTGATAATGAGAGATATGTTGGGTTCTCCGCAGACCATAAATGTACCTAAGCATATCATTGAAAGCGACAAGCAGTTAATGTTGAGAGTGCGAATCAGGTCTACATTATACGATATTGGAGTGGTCTATTAGGGGTACGAGTAACGTTTTTATGATTCTCAATTTCGTTTCGACCGGAGTTACAGCAGAGAAAGTACAGAGTCTACGTAATCCAGAATAGATTCTACCAACTGTGTAATTAATATGATTTGCGGTTGATAGTGATTTATTTATGTTGAAAAGAATAGGTATCTTTTTGTTTTTATTTCGTGCATAGGTAATCATTCATATAGAACTGAGAAAATTTTGTAATGAAATTATAAAGTCATGTCTGGAAAACGTCGTCGTTCGAACATAGGTACAGTGAATGCCAAAAGAGTACGTTCAGCAAGAGACGAAGAATCGTCAACGGAACGTGAGGCACGCCTCAGTCTGGCTCGGGATAGATATTGAGCTTACAGAGAGAGAGAATCTTCATTGATCGTGAGATTCGCCGCAGCCGGGATCGAGGTAGGCATATGGTTCAGAGGGACAGAGAATTATCAGTAGAGCGTGAGGCTCAACTCAGTCATCTTCGGAATAGATATAATACTGAGAGGAGAGAGAATCTTCAGTAGAGCGTGAGATTCGCCGCAGCCGGGATCAAGGTAGGCATATGGTTCAGAGGGACAGAGAATCCATAGCACGAGTTACTAATTCATGGGTAAATAAAGAAAATTCTGCCATAAATTACGATTCTTCGATTTCTTACAAGGACGATCGTATAGTATCAATAGGTACTATTTCAGTAGTGTAAGAGCATTGCTTGGCATTGAAATTCAAGGACGAATCGAAAGGCATGTGTTGCTTACAAGGAAAAGTAAAATTAGAAGAAATTTTCCCACCACCTGAACCACTTCACTCTCTTCTTACGGGTGATCATCCAAAATCCAAACAATTCATTCGCAATATACGCCGTTATAATAACGCATTTCAAATTACCTCTTTTAAGAGTAAGCAAGTCGTTGAGCGTGGGTTCATGCCTACATTTAAAATTCAGCTGGGAGCTTGCTACCACTTCGACCCGATGATCACAAATTTCTGCAAATATATTTTATTGCAGATCCAGATACACAAGCAACTACGCGGTGTTCAAGGGTTGCACAGTCAATTGATAGAGATTTGATTAGATCTCTCCAAGATATGTTACACTCTCATAATTGCTACATACAGTCTTTCAAAACTGCAATTGAGAGTGTTCCAGCAGATACTCCTGACTTTAATGTCGTAATCCATGCGAGTAAAGTTCCTGTTGGAAAACACAGAGAACGATACAATGCGCCTTCCACGAGTGAAGTAGCGGTGGTGATAGCAGGACAGCAATTTAACAAAAGAAATATTGTACTGCATAGTCGTGACGATAATTTAAAAAAAATTTCAGAGTTACTCAGATCTTATGTCGTGCGGAAAATGGTTTTGCCATTGATATTTCTCAAGTTAACCCAATCGGTGGTACACCTCTGCGTAAAACAGTGTCATTTATGAACTACTATTGCTACCGTATAATGACAAGACATAACAGTTTCAACACTTTTCTTAGATGTGGAGTGTTAACAAACCAAAACATGGTAGATCAATATGCGAAAATTGAATCTGAGAGATTGGCCTACATCCATCATAATCAAACTAAATTGAGAGCCGAAAATTACGTTCATCTTCAGGATGCCTTACGGGCGAATGAACACCGCAACGGCACTGGGCAGTTGGTTATACTATCTTCATCATTCACAGGTGGACCTCGATATTTACACGAAAAGCAGCAAGACGTCATGACCTACGTCAGAAACTACGGCAAACCTGATTTATTTATAACTGCAGCATGTAACCCAAATTGGCCGGAAATCAAAGAAAATATTAACACTAATTTAACTCCACAAGACAGATACGATATAGTTAACAGAGTCTTCCATTTAAAAATACAGAAACTCCTGCACCTCATTAAAAAGTCTCTTATATTCGGTCCGCCGTGCTGTCATATGTACACAATAGAATGGCAGAAACGTGGCTTGCCACATGTACACCTGCTGGTGTGGTTAGTGAACAAAATTAGACCACACCAAATTGATAAGGTTATTTCAGCTGAATTACCGGATAAAGATGAGGATCCTATCCTGTACGAAATCGTAAAGAAACATATGGTACACGGCCCTCGCGGGACTTTGAATGCGTGGACATTGAATATGCGAGATTCTAAATTCAGCAAAAAATTTCCGAAGTCGTTCCAAACTGAAACAAGTACTAGCAATGACGGATATCCCAAATATCGTCGACGATCGCCAGAGCAGGGTGGGCAAAATGCTACCGTCCGAAACTATGATATTGATAACCGATGGATCGTTCCCTATAATCCGCTACTTTTGAAAATTTTTGATGCCCACATAAACGTAGAGTTGTGCGATTCAATAAAGTCAATCCAATATGTTACTAAGTACATTAATAAAGGCAGTGATTAAGCAACTTTCAGCATACAATCATCAAATGAAGTGGAAAAATATCAGTCTGGACGTTACATCTGCAGCTCTGTCTGAAACTATATGGAAGATTTTATCATTCGAAGTGCACGACCGGGCTCCCACATTTGTCCACCTTGTAGTTCATTTAGAAAATGGACAAAGAAAATATTTCACTGACAACAATATAGAAGAAGTTGTTAATAACTCGCGAGATACAACATTGACAGCATTCTTCAAGTTATGTACTCAGGATGATTTCGCGAAAAGACTGACATATGGGAAAGTTCCAAGTTACTATACATGGAACCAGAGTTCTAAAACTTTTCAACGGCGAAAACCATGTACTGCCGTTGATGGTTTCCTCGGAGTAAAAAAAACAGATGCTCTTGGCAGAGTCTACGTGATTCATCCAAACAACAGCGAATGCTTTTTTCTGAGAATGTTACTGCATATTATAAAAGGCCCGACATCCTTTGAACACCTAAGAACTGTACAAGGTGTTGTTTACAATACTTATCAAGCAGCATGCAAGACGATTCTCACTGGGAAAAAAAGTTCTCAGAAGCAGCTGTTTGTAGTTCAGCTACATCATTAAGAATTTATTTGCCGTCATAGTAACGTTTTGTCAAATAACTGATTCTGTTAATCTATGAATTAAATTTCAAAAAAATATGGCCAGTGATATTCTGGTTCCATTCTTACCTTTTCAGTAGACCACAAATCCGCGGCTCTACTGAAAACCAAAAAAGAAGTCGTAGACTTTAGGTTTGGCGATGTTCAACTCCGCCATCCTAAAGTGACTCACAAAACTGGCGCCCCCAAACCCCCACCTAACTCCCCTGTCAAGACAGCCTGTACGACTCTGACGACAGGTAATAGTGCTCCACAGCCTTCACCAACGTCAGATCTACAAAACAGGCTGACAGCTCCAATAACCCTAGATCCTCCCCCCTCAGCTGTTATTGCCACAACTACCTTACCAAAGGAGTCAGCCGTGAGGCCCTCCTCACCAAAAGGTACCTCTGGCAATGCAACAACAACTCCTCCCCCTTCCTGCTCAACTACCGTTGCCAAACCATCACCAAAAAGCGGGGATGCAACACCAGCTGCAAAAAGCAGCATAGCCAAATTCATGGCTCAAAAACGGGACCCCAGGCCCAAAGGTAAAGCTCGGCAGAGGCTATTAAAAGCACCAGCGAGCTTTACCTCAACCCCAAAATCAAAATGAATTACACCACCCTAAAATTCCTGCAGATAAATCTCATGCACGCCAAAGCTGCCTCAGCTGCGGCAAGCAGGGAATTTATCAAGCAGGATCTGGACTGCTTACTAGTCCAGGAACCATGGGTGGTAAGAGGCCAAATAAAAGGCCTTCCAACACAATCGTGTAAGTTAATATACGACAACACGCAACTCCAACCACGAGCTGCGCTTCTTATCCATAAAAGAACTAACTTTCTTCCCATTCCAGAATTCATCACAAATGATCTCGTTGCGGTACTAGCTGAGATCCCCACGGCAAGAGGCTTACAAAACATTGTAATAGCCTCAGCCTACTACCCGGGTGATACTACCTCCGCACCACCTGAAGAGGTTAAAAAACTTGTTAGCTACTGCAACGCAAGGGGAAGACAGCTACTACTTGGTTGTGATGCCAACTCCCATCACACCATATGGGGTAGCAAAGACATCAACAAAAGATGTGAGTCACTTTTAGATTTTCTCATGCACTCAAACTTAGATATTCTAAATAAGGGAAATGAACCTACTTTTGTCACCTCCACTAGGAAAGAAGTGTTGGATATGACAGTGGCAAGTTTTGCCATAGCTAACAACATTCTCAATTGGCATGTCTCGAAAGAGTTATCATTCTCGGACCACCGGCACATCAGATTTGATCTGTCAAGGCCGAATCATAACATTATAGAAAACAATAGGGTACCAAGACACACGGACTGGAATCTCTACACAGAGACACTTCGTTGTGAATTTGAACCATCCTATCCAAACATTGACTCTCCTTATCAACTTGAAAGGGAAGCAACACGCTTAAGCTCACAAATCACAAGCGCATACGAGTCCAGCTGTCGTATTAGACAGTCCAACTCAAATCGCGATGTTCCCTGGTGGAACAGTGAATTGGAGAAGTTAAAAGGAAAGCTTCGAAAGATGTTCAACAAAGCTAAACGAACCAATTCGTGGAGCGAATATCGAACAACTCTAACGACTTACAACTCGTTGATAAGAAGGCAAAAACGACTTACCTGGAAAAACTTCTGTGAAAGTATCGATAACTTGCCTTCTTCAATTAGAGTTCAAAAAGCCTTAGCTAAAGATCATAACAATGGTATTGGTCTCTTAAAAAAATCGGATGGTAGTTTTACCCATAGTTACAGTGAAACTCTGAGCCTACTTTTGGCCACTCATTTTCCTGACTGTATACATACCACTGATCAATCACTAACCACAAATGTGAGTTACACTACACCTAACAGCACAACAAGAAGTCTAGCTAGAAAAATTTTTAACGAAGACTCCATTAAATGGGCAATATCCTCCCAACAGCCTTTCAAGGCGCCCGGGGAAGATGGTATCTTTCCTGCTCTCTTGCAGTATGGAATTGATACCATAATCTGCTCACTTATACTTATCTATAGGTCCAGTTTTGAATTAAGCTACATCCCTCAAACTTGGAGAAAGGTGAGAGTTGTATTCATACCAAAAGCTAGCAATAGATCAAACTCAGACCCAAAATCCTTCAGACCAATCAGTCTCACATCTTTCTTTCTAAAGGTCATGGAAAAAGTGATTGATTTACACATTCGCAGTACGGCCTTAATAGCAAATCCTCTCAATGCTAACCAATTCGCTTACCAAACGGGTAAATCTACTGTTACAGCTCTCCATCAGCTTTTAAGCAAAATTGAGACTGTGTTTGCTAAGAAAGACATCATACTCTGCTCGTTTCTTGATATTTGTGGCGCCTTTGACAATACTACGTATTTGTCAATTCAAACCGCTGCAACTGTCAAAGGAATTGACACACCAACCATTAAATGGATTGACTCTATGTTAAGTGGCAGAATCATCTCCACCACACTAGGTCAAACATCAATAACAGTTAATGCTGTTAAAGGCTGTCCCCAAGGGGGTGTTTTATCTCCCCTGCTCTGGTCAATAGTAATAGATCAGCTCTTGGATGACCTCAATAAGCTGGGCCTTGATATTCTTCATTAACTTTATTTCATTTGTATAACTCTGAGAGCTCTTTATTATCGTCTGCTTGGTGCAGTTGGTAAAAGCGTTAATTCTTTTTGAATACTCACTAAGTAAACCATTCTAGGTTCAACTCCCAGTCGTTCCTAGAAATTTTTTTTTTTTTTTTTTTTTTAATATTTTTCAAGTTTTTTTATTCTACTATCAATTACTTTTTTATTGGCTAATTATGGATTGTGCAGCAGTTAAATGTCTGGATAGCTCCAACTCACCTGTTTTTGTATGCTATGGTGTATGTGGTAATGCATTTCATGCAAAATGTATTGGGGCGAGCAATGCGCTTTTAGATAAATTGAATGCTTTTAAAAATGCATGTTGGTATTGTGATGATTGTAAAAAAATATCTCTCTCCCACTTAGCTATCAAAATGTCTACGTTCAAGCTAGATATTGAAAAGCTGTCAAAAGGTTTTGACCAGCTCTACAAAATTTTCAATAAATCGGTTTTGAACTTAGAATCATTTTCCTCTCCCTGTAGCTCTGTTGACATGTCTACATCTACAGAGGACTTAGAAATTCCAATTTCGAAAAAAACTCTTGACTTGAAGGAGATTAATGCTCAGTCTTCGTCTTCGGGTACTAAAAGCTCTGTCACGCTTCCAAATACGGGCACTAAAAGAAACCGTGAAGGAACAGTAGCTAGCAAAAACTTAAGCTCTCCTTCAAAGCGAAAGACATTGAGAAGCAACTCCGTCAAAGTTAATAGTCCTTCTGTCCCGATGGAACCAGTGGTTGAAGTAGTGGATCTCGAAAATAGATCGTTATCAACTAATCTCAATTCTGAACCACAGTCTGGTACATCTTTCACACCAATAGAGACGGTTCCAAAACCGAAATTAATTTTTGTGTCTCGACTTAGGCCAGATCTTAATGCAAACGATGTTTTGCATTATCTCGTTTCTAAGAAATTGATTCCTGATGAAAATTTTATTAAATGCAGTAAGATAAGCAAAACTGATAGCTTTGTTTCTTCGTTTAAATTGCTTGTCCCGCCCTCGTCCTTCGACTCTATTTGTGACAGTAACTCTTGGCCTGGTGGTGCTCTTGTTAAAGAATTTTCCATCAACAGGAGAGTTAAAAACAAATTAGTTACGAATACTGCTCCAAAAAACTAACTAGATTTTCCCTCTTTTATCAAAACGTAAGAGGTCTTCGCAGTAAAACTGCTGATTTATATGTTAACTCCCACGTTTTCAAACATGACGTGTTTGTTTTGACTGAAACTTGGCTAAGTCCAAGTTTCTTGAATTCCGAAATCTTGAGCCCTGAGTTCTCGGTCTACCGTAAAGATCGGCACATAGACAGGCCAGATGAGGTCGGTGGTGGTGTTTTGATTTCGGTCAGGAACACATATATGTCGTCTCGTATACTCTTTCCGTTTGAACTGTCTATTGATGTTGTTTGTGTGAAAGTCTGTACACTGTCTAAAAATATTTTTATCGTTAACGTTTACATTGTTCCAAAAAGTTCAGCCTCTGCTTATGCTGAACTGTCGCTAATTTTGGATCATATTTTTGAATTGTCGGACCTAGAAAGCCAAATTCTGTTACTAGGTGACTTTAATTTACCATATGTCCAATGGTTACCCTCTGACGATGGATCATTCCAAAAACCCTCTCTAACTTCACCGCAGCGTGAGCTTTCTTGTTTAGATAATGTTATATCTACTGACTTACAGCAAGTAAGCTGTATTAGAAATTTCCAAAATCGTATGTTAGACCTTGTTTTCTCTTCCGAAGCTATTAACACGGTTGTTCTTCAATCTAATTCAGGCATTACTAGAATTGATGATCTTCATCCCCCCTTAGATATTTTTGTGGAACTAAGCAACGCATCTCACGTTATTAATAATTCAAATGACTGTTTATATACTTTTGACTTTCGAAAAGCGAATTTCGATTTGCTCTCGAATGAATTAAGCAGGGCTGGTATTAAAAATATATCAACCCTTACAAATATTGACGAAGCAGTCGCTTGCTTTTACTCCGTTTTAGAAAATTGCATGGAAAAAACCATTCCCAAAAAGACGCTCAGAAATGATAGTTTTTGCCAACCGTGGTTTACCAAGGAACTAAAGGCTCTGAGGAATAAAAGAAACAAGGCTTGGAAGACCTATTTAATTACTCTTTCTCCAACTGACCACCAAATATTTATAAGTTTTTTTGAAGACTTCAAAACGCTTTCTCAGAATCTGTACTCTAGCTACGCCACCCAAATGGGCTGTTCTCTGAAAAACGATCCAAAAAGCTTTTGGTCCTTTGTAAATTCTAAAAAAAAATCAGATGGCTATCCAGCCAACTTTATTTATAATACCATATCTTTAAAAAATACTCCCGACATTTGCAATGCCTTTGCAGACCAATTTAATTGCTCTTTTTGTAATACAAATCTAGAAATTGATGAAAAATACTTTGAATATTTAACTCACTGCTCGCAAGTGAATTTTAATAATATCCCTATTCAAAGAGACAGAATTACTTACTACCTCTCTTCTCTCAAAGATGATGTTTCTTCTGGTCCGGACAGTATTCCGCCAATTGTTTTAAAGAAGTGTTCCGCACGATTATCCTCTCCACTTGAACATCTTTTCAAGCTTTCATTAAAATCTGGAATATTCCCCACTCTTTGGAAAAAATCTTTTATCATACCTGTTTTCAAAAAGGGTGAAAAATCCGATATAAAAAACTACAGACCTATTTCAAAGCTCTCATGTATACCTAAGGTATTTGAACAAGTAGTCTGCGAAAGCGTATCCTTTTTTTCAAGGAGTGTTGTCTGCCACCAGCAGCACGGATTTATGCAAAGAAGATCGACATCTACCAACCTCCTATCCTTTCATCATAAGTGTTCCAATGCTCTTGAATGTGGGAACGAGCTTGATTGCATTTACACTGACTTCTCTAAGGCGTTTGACCAACTGTCTCATAACGTCATACTTTATAAACTAAAAGCCTTTGGATTTCCCCCAGTATTTATTGCTTGGATAAGTTCCTACTTAAAAAATAGGTCTTATGAAGTCAAATTTCGTAACGTTTTGTCAAAACCTTTCAATGCTATGTCTGGCGTGCCACAAGGTAGTCATCTCGGCCCCTTGCTTTTCATTATTGCAATAAATGATGTAATTTCTTGCACCTCCTATAGCGACATTTTAATCTTTGCTGATGATATGAAAATTTTTAAAATCATCGAAAATGCTTCAGATCGCGACTTCTTACAAAAAGATATTGATAGTTTTGTTGTATGGTGTTCAATGAACGGACTAATTTTAAATACTTCCAAGTGCCAAAGTATGACCTTTTCCCGTAAAAGATCTCCTAGCATTGGAGAATATTCAATATCGCATCAATCCCTATCTCAAGTTTCTAGATTCCGGGACCTCGGTGTTCTTTTTAGTACCAACCTCGAATTTAATGAACACATCAACCTCATTATTAACAAAGCAAATTCAATGCTTGGCTTTATTAAGCGATGGGCTAAGGAATTTAATGACCCTTATGTTACCCTCTCTTTATACAACTGTTATGTTCGTCCCCATCTAGAGTATGCTTCTCAGGTGTGGTCACCATTTTATGATATTCATAAATCTCGAATCGAAGCAATACAGCACAGATTCATACGTTTCGCTCTCAAAGGTCTTCCTTGGGAAGATCCTTTCAATCTCCCTCCATATGAAAATCGTATTCGCTTATTAAATCTTCAAACCCTCTCACAGAGAAGAATCAATAATGATTTAGTGTTTTTTCATCAATTAATAACCGGTATAATTGATGCTCCCGACTTGCTCTCCCACGTAGGATTCAACTATCGCGGAGGGACTCACCAACTACGTAATTTAGAGTTTATACATCGCTCCCACCACCGAACTAACTATGGAATGCATGAGCCATTAGCACGCATGAGTAGGTTATTCAACTCTAATCCTTTTATTGTCGATTTCAACATTAGTAAAAGTAGTTTAAAATTAATATTAAGAACCAGTGTACCATCTGCATGATTCATGTTTAGTAGATTTTTTATTACTGTAGTTTAATTTCATTTTTTATTTATAACCTTGTTTCACTAGTTTAGTTTGTTCTCTTAATGTTAATTTAATTTAAGTTTTACTTTGTAATATTTTTGTAATGTTTTTTTATTTTTCCTCGTATACGTTCTCTTTGTGCTTGTGTTGGCGTTATTTACTAACCACTAACACTTGCATTAATGATGAAGAGCGTAGATAAGTGTGTACAGACGAGCTTGCTCTAAGTTCAGTGCCACTTAAGTCTCTGAGATGCAAAAAAAAAAAAAAAATTGGAAACCACATCTAGACAAAACCATAGCAAAAGCAACAAAAGCTTTCTGGGCCTGTTCTAGACTTTTTGGTAAAAAGTGGGGGCTTAGGCCAAAAATTATTTACTGGACTTACCTCACTATTATCACACCCATCATAACCTATGCTTCGCTGGTCTGGTGGCAAAAAACAGAACAAGTTTATGCCCGCAAATCATTGCAAAAGTTACAAAGACTAACCTGTGTAGGTATCACAGGTGCAATGCGCACCTGCCCAACTTTAGCGTTAGAAAGTTTATTAAATTTTCCTCCGCTACATCTAAGAGTAAAGAAGACTGCTGCACTGAGCGGACTAAAGCTTCATCTCACTAACTACTCAAGAAAGGAAAACTTACAAGGCCATATGAGTATTCTGCAGGTGCTCCCAATACTGAAATCGCCTGCAGCACACTCCTCGGACTTTATGCCTAAACGCATAATGTTACACCACCCCTTTGAAGTAATCTTTCCAAACCGCTCAGCATGGAAGAACCCTGTAATTCTTACAAATAACTTCCAATACATCTGGTATACTGACGGTTCAAAAACAAACAACGGTGTAGGTGCAGGGATTTACGGTCCCAACTTTAAATCATCTACATCCCTTGGTAACACAACTACTATCTTTCAGGCAGAGGTAATGGCTATAGAATTCTGTATTAGAGAATGCATTAGAAGAAACCTCCGAAGATCAAGCATCCTAATCTGCTCTGACAGTCAGGCAGCACTAAAGGCGCTGTCCTCGAACAAAATCGAATCCAAACTAGTTTGGAACTGCCTGACTTTTTTACTTCAATTAGCTACTCACAATAAAATAACTCTTTCATGGGTGCCTGGTCATGAAGGCGTACCGGGTAACGAAGGGGCTGACCGACTTGCTAGACTTGGCTCTCAGTCTCAATTCAAAGGCCCTGAACCCTACTGTGGTCTCCCAATAAGTAGCCTAAAAAACGAATTAGCTACCTGGGAACGACAGAACATGATCAGCACCTGGAACAACTCAAATGGCCATCGTCAGTCAAAACTATTCATTGACTTATCCCACAAACGTATGAAAGAAATTCTTGACATGAGCAAACGTGACGCAAAGTTACTTACGGACTTCTTCACTGGACACTGCTCTCTCAAGTATCATCTTAAAAACATGGGCATCAGCCAAGACGACACCTGTCGTCTCTGTCTTGAAGACATAGAAACAGCTGAACACATTTTATGCGAATGCCCTGCCTTAGCTAGATCCAGGCTTAAAATATTCAATAAAGGGTTCCCCTGTCCCCTTGATATCAGAAACACCTCTTCCTCGAAGGTTCTTAGGTTCTTACATGACCTCAGCTTCGAATGAACAAACCTATACACTACGTGTATTTAAACCTAAAGGGAACAGCACAAAAGATCTTTCAGGTCGACGTGCTTGTAAAGGTAATTTTCACCTTCACCCTATTTAATTTAAAAAAAAAAAAAAAAAAAAGATATTCTGATTCGGCGACGGCGAGAGTTAAACTCAGATGATGTACAATATGATCAAAACATATTTGACGAAGCATTATTTGATTTGAACAAAGTAGTGCAATTACTTTCGGGCAAATCGATCAAGGATTTTGGGCTGCCGATGCCAGCTAATACTACTAACGCAGATATAACTTACAGTGCCGAATACACAAGAGAAACATCATACGTCAAACGAGACTTTTACAAAATATAGCTCAAGATGAGCCTCGATTAAACGTCGATCAGAAAAAAGTATTCACTGCATTACTGTCTGCAATTGATAACAATGAAGGGAAATTGTTTTTTCTTGATGGCCCAGGAGGTACAGGAAAAACATTTTTAGTCAATCTGCTTTTAAAAAAAGTGAGATCTACCGGAAAAATTGCGTTAGCTGTTGCCTCATCGGGCATTGCCGCTACGCTTTTGGAAGGAAGCCGAACTGCAAACTCTACATTCAAGCTCCCGCTGAAAGTCGCAACCGATGATAATAACAGCGTCTGTAATGTTTCTAAACAAAGCAAAGAAAATTGATGCGTGACCGCTCATTAATAGTCTGGGACGAAGATACCATGCCAAACAAGACGTCTGTGGAAGCACTGGATAGGACAATGCGCGATTTGCGCAGCAAAAATTCACCTATGGGTGGATGTACAATTCTGTTCTCAGGAGATTTCCGTCAAATCCTACCAGTTTGACTCGAGGAACACGTGCTGACTAAATAAATGCTTTCCTAAAAAGATCAAACCTTTGGCCATATATCAGTAAATTAGAGCTTAAAACTAATATAAGGGTTTCGTCATCTTCACGTGAGAACAGGCTATTTCCAGAGATGCTGCTAAAAGTTGGCAATGGAGAGTTAACACAAAGTGAGGGAAGGATTAACCTAGAAAACCTTCGTGTTTTGATAGACAACATCCAAGAGTTAGTCAACAATGTCTATCCTGACATTGATAACATAAGTTCTAAGACAATATCTTGGTTTAAAGAAAGAGCGATTCTGTCACCAACTAACGAACAAGTAGATAAGGTAAATAATTTGATTCTTTCAAAGATTGATGCGCCGACGAAAATATAGGTAATACTCGGTCGATATTGTTCTCGATTTGGAAGAAGCTGTTCATTTTCCTACAGAATTTCTAAACTCTTTGAACCCATCAGGACTCACTCCTCACAAAATGGTGTTGAAAGTAGGTTGTCCTGTTATTTTATTAAGAAACCTGAATTCACCTAAACTTTGCAATGGTACGCGTTTGCTGGTAAAATCAATGAAAACTTTCATAATAGAGTGCACAATACTCACAGGATGTAGTACCGGAGAAGATGTATTGATTCCCCGAATCCCTCTGATACCATCGGATTTACCCTTCCAATTTTAACGCTTACTATTTCCGGTGAAGACATCTTTTGGAATAACCATTAATAAATCGCAGGGTCATACCTTTAACGTTGCAGGCTTAGATTTGAGCGTTGACTGTTTTTCACATGGCCAACTGTATGTCGCTCTATCAAGAGTAACTTCCAGAGAAAATATGTTTTTATTGTCTAATGACAAGAAAGCTGTGAACGTTGTATATAAAGACAATCTGTAATATGTTAATTGTTGTAAAAATAAAATAAATAGTTAAAAATCTAAAAAGTAAATTAGTAAGAATGTAGTGTATTTAGTATCAGCATTGTACCCGTGTAAAGCCGGGGCGGGTCGCTAGTTCCACTTGCCACCGATATACTCACTACCCATCTTCGCTTTCTCTTCTTTGCTTCGGTGTGACAAGTGACGCTTGTTTACTTGTTGAACTGAAACTCTGACTGGGTATTTTTTAAATTTTTATTTCATTTGTGTTTTCCCTTCTTTATCGTTCAATTCTATTAAGTTCTTCTTTCCTTTTGCATTTTTGGTGTTTCGACTCAGTTTTGGAACGTTTGCCGAGAAAATCCAGTCGACGTAGGATCGACAATTTCCCAGCTAAGTTTGTTTATGTTTTGTTTTCACTACTTCAACGCATTTTTTTCTTTTCCCATACATGTATCCATAACAAAACACCGGCGCGCGTAGGAGGCTACCTCGTAGTAGACTCCGTCGGTGGCAGGATGGCTGGGTAACGTGGGGAAGAACCCACAACAACATAGCCGAGCATAAGACTGCAGCAATACACTACATAAAAAAATAAATAACATAGATCTGTTGACAAGTTACGAAACACGTACTTATCAACTAGTATAGCTACGGTATAAATAAAATACTACGGGTATAAATAAATATAAATAAATAGCGGGTATAAATAAATATAAATAAATAGCTATACTATGTAAATAAATAAATAAATCTGTGAAAATAAATAACAAATATGAAAAGTAGTAAGTAAGTATAATAACATATACCTAATCTTATGATAGTGCAGTGAGATTGACTGAGTTATAGATTACCATAGCTAGGGGAGGGAATGTTGAGTAGGCAGTATTCGTAAAGAAAAGTTTCGTTTGCATGTGTTCATGGCATTTCATGTTTAAGAAAATTTGTTTCCGGTGATGTGTAAGACAAGACTAGTTGCAGTCGGGCAAATTATTGATTCAGTGGAATAAGTAGACAAGTGCAGTGTATTGTGTATTGAATTCACATACTAAAGACAATAGTGAACATAAATATCACAGTTAAAAAAAAAATGTTGCTTTCGAAGCTAACTAAACAAAACAAGAATCAGGTACATTATATAGGAGGATGAGTGTAGATATCACAGATTTGTATTGTGTGTTTTTCGAAAACACAGGTCAGGTACTTGTGTTAAAACAAAAAGAGACATGGCATGCATGTAATTAGGTATCACAGTGTATTTTAAGTTTATAATTTCTACCTAAATCAGGTACGTTTGTTTGGACAATAGACACACAAGTGGACTAGACTAAATTAAATTTGATATCACCGTTTGTTTATTGCACTTAACCGTAGGTCTTTGACCTGTTTTAAAAACATAATATAAAGTACATAGTGGACAAACAGTCGCGTAAAGCGGGACATCTTAAACTTCTAAATATCACAGTCTCTATTGCATTTTGCCGTTTCGCTATGTATAAAAGAAAATAAAACAAATCTGATAAGTGATATCACAGGGGTAAATATTGCACGTATTGATTTAACTTAAACTTATTCTTATGTATAGTGGGACAAAAAAAAAAATATAAATAAATAAACAGAGATATCACAGGTGTTTGATGCAAAGTTACATGAAATGGAAATACACACAGATATCACAGATGTTTATTGCTTTAGGTCTTTTGCGTGATAAACGCCTAACATTTTACCGTTAAAGTTCTCGACCTCATACATATTTTTTGCCACAGGCTTAACAATACGACATTTAACATATTTTGGACATAACTTTGCACTTAAATATTTTGAAGTGTCACTTAAAATAAAGTTTCTCTTGAACACTTCTTGTCCAGGTTGATAGTTTATCTCTCTTGACCTTACGTTGTATTTTATTGTACGTTTTTGTTGTGAATCCAAAATGGATTCCTTAACCTTTTGCCTAATAATTCGCAGCCTGTCGTACCTCGGAAGGGTCATCAGCTCACCGTCCTCCACCGGATCTAGTTTGACTGGGTATTTTTTAAATTTTTATTTCATTTGTGTTTTCCCTTCTTTATCGTTCAATTCTATTAAGTTTTTCTTTCCTTTTGCATTTTAGGTGTTTCGACTCAGTTTTGGAACGTTTGCCGAGAAAATCCAGTCGACGTAGGATCGACAATTTCCCAGCTAAGTTTGTTTATGTTTTGTTTTCACTACTTCAACGCATTTTTTTCTTTTCCCATACAGGTATCCATAACAAAACACCGGCGCGCGTAGGAGGCTACCTCGTAGTAGACTCCGTCGGTGGCAGGATGGCTGGGTAACGTGGGGAAGAACCCACAACAACATAGCCGAGCATAAGACTGCAGCAATACACTACATAAAAAAATAAATAACATAGATCTGTTGACAAGTTACGAAACACGTACTTATCAACTAGTATAGCTACGGTATAAATAAAATACTACGGGTATAAATAAATATAAATAAATAGCGGGTATAAATAAATATAAATAAATAGCTATACTATGTAAATAAATAAATAAATCTGTGAAAATAAATAACAAATAAGAAAAGTAGTAAGTAAGTATAATAACATATACCTTATCTTATGATAGTGCAGTGAGATTGACTGAGTTATAGATTACCATAGCTAGGGGAGGGAATGTTGAGTAGGCAGTATTCGTAAAGAAAAGTTTCGTTTGCATGTGTTCATGGCATTTCATGTTTAAGAAAATTTGTTTCCGGTGATGTGTAAGACAAGACTAGTTGCAGTCGGGCAAATTATTGATTCAGTGGAATAAGTAGACAAGTGCAGTGTATTGTGTATTGAATTCACATACTAAAGACAATAGTGAACATAAATATCACAGTAAAAAAAAAATTTTGCCTTCGAGGCTAACTAAACAAAACAAGAATCAGGTACATTATATAGGAGGAGGAGTGTAGATATCACAGATTTGTATTGTGTGTTTTTCGAAAACACAGGTCAGGTACTTGTGTTAAAACAAAAAGAGACATGGCATGCATGTAAATAGGTATCACAGTGTATTTTAAGTTTATAATTTCTACCTAAATCAGGTACGTTTGTTTGGACAATAGACACACAAGTGGACTAGACTAAATTAAATTTGATATCACAGTTTGTTTATTGCACTTAACCGTCTTTGACCTGTTTTAAAAACATAATATAAAGTACATAGTGGACAAACAGTCGCGTAAAGCGGGACATCTTAAACTTCTAAATATCACAGTCTCTATTGCATTTTGCCGTTTCGCTATGTATAAAAGAAAATAAAACAAATCTGATAAGTGATATCACAGGGGTAAATATTGCACGTATTGATTTAACTTAAACTTATTCTTATGTATAGTGGGACAAAAAAAAAAATATAAATAAATAAACAGAGATATCACAGGTGTTTGATGCAAAGTTACATGAAATGGAAATACACACAGATATCACAGATGTTTATTGCTTTAGGTCTTTTGCGTGATAAACGCCTAACATTTTACCGTTAAAGTTCTCGACCTCATACATATTTTTTCCCACAGGCTTAACAATACGACATTTAACATATTTTGGACATAACTTTGCACTTAAATATTTTGAAGTGTCACTTAAAATAAAGTTTCTCTTGAACACTTCTTGTCCAGGTTGATAGTTTATCTCTCTTGACCTTACGTTGTATTTTATTGTACGTTTTTGTTGTGAATCCAAAATGGATTCCTTAACCTTTTGCCTAATAATTCGCAGCCTGTCGTACCTCGGAAGGGTCATCAGCTCACCGTCCTCCACCGGATCTAGTTGTTCAGCCAACCCGTAACTACTGGCGTGTGTCATCATGTTTGTACCAAACAAGGCAAAATATGGTGACACACCAGTAGATGAGTGCACTGAACTCGCAATGCTGACGCGATCTCGTTGAGGTGAATATCCCATTCGCGTTGATCGTCTTTAAGATATGATCTTAAGCAAGCAATGTGCCACTAACCCTCTCCGAGGCGTTGGATTGCGGCGCGTAATTTGCATTTTTAAAATGGCGGATGCCGAACTTCTGAAGCAAGTTCTGGAACTGCTTAGACAGGAACTGCTTTCCATTGTCGGAGTGAATTATTTTTGGTACTCCGAAAGTATTGAAGATTTCATTTTTCAAATAATTTACTATGGCTTGTGAATTTGCGGCTTTTAGTGGCTTGAAGAACATAAGCTTTGGAAAATGGTCAAGGACAACAAATATATAACAATTACCGATTTTTGATCTCAGATAGGGTTCAAGAAAATCCACATATAGTTTTTGGAACGGACGATCGGTACAAAAATTGGTAGACATTGGGGGACGTTGAACTTGGTTGGTAAGCTTGCATTGCTTACATATTGCACAGTTATTCATAAAAATTTTAATTTGGACAGTCATGTTTGGCCAGTAAAAGTACTGCCGCACTCTATGGAGTGTTTTGGCAATGCCACCATGAGCGGACTTCGGTGTTTCATGGGACTTGGCGATAATTTCTTCGGTGAGACCAGAAGGAATCCAGAGTCGCCAAGTGTGTTCCTCCAGCCACTCTACACCACTTGGAGGCAACCACTTCTTGTAAACGAAGTCCCCGTCTACCTTTAAGTCAGGCAACTGCTCGTGATTTTCTTTCACTATTTTAATGAGATTAGTGTACTCTTCCGACTTTAATTCTCTAGAGTGCAGGTCAATTATGGGTGCTACTTCTTCCAACTCAATACTCTCTAAGTGTGCCCGAGAAAGAGTATCCGGCACGACATTTAGCGCTCCCTTTCTGTGCTCTATGTCGAAGGTATAGGATTGGAGATCAGGACTCCACCGGGCCAGACAACCGTTCAGGTCTTTCATACTCATCAGCCACTTAAGGCTTGAGTGGTCTGTGATGACCGTGAAATCCATATCCTCAACATAGGGCCTGAAACGTTTGATTGCCGTTACCGCAGCCATGCACTCCTTCTCGCAGCCATGCACTCCTTCTCGGTCACACTGTAGTTTCGTTGACACGAGTTGAGCTTCTGAGAGAAGTAAGACACTGGACTTTCTTCATCGTCGGTTTTTCTTTGGAAAAGCACTGCACCAAACCGTAAAAACGCTTCTTGAAATCCGGGTGCGTGAGAACAGGGGCTGATATTAGTGCCGTTTTCAGTCACTCGAAGGCTGCAATTGCTTCATCAGTCCTCTCGAACTTGGTGTTGTTCTTTTTCAGGGTATCGGTCAACGGAGCCGTCATAGTTGAGAAGTCCTTGATAAACCGTCTATACCATCCTGCTAGACCAAGTAGCTTACGAACCTGTCTTTGATTTTTGTGAAGTCAGTTTTTAACTTTCCACCGCCCACAATATAACCTAGATATTTGAATTCTTTAAAACAAAATTCGGACTTTTTCAGGTTTATTGTGAGGTTTGCTTTTCTCAAGCAATCAGCTACCTGTTCAAGCAGACTGATATGCGTCTCAAAGTCCGGCGCGATGATAAACAAATCGTCTAGATAGACGAAAATCCGATCTCTGAGTCGTGCAGGGATCACTTTGTCCATTAAACGGCATAACCTTTGAGCGGCATTACACAACCCAAAAGGCATAACCTTAAACTGGTCTCCCCATCCCCGGTACCGAAAACGCAGTTTTTTCTCTACTCTGTTCCTCCAGCGCTATCTGCCAGAATGCCTCCTTCAGATCCACGCTACTTATAAAGTAGGTGTCTGGTGGACGACTGAGCAGCCCTTCGATATGGGGAAGAGGGTTAGCATCCTTTTTTTTTTTGACAGCTTCCAACCTTGACTGTTGCTCAAGAGACAACTGATGAGCGTTTCGCAGATCGGCTTGCCCGTCCATCATCGAAATAGTACTCACGACACCCGGTGCGATTTGGAAAGCCTTCCAAAAATCTACACCCAGGTACAACTCCTGATCCAAGTTTGGGACCAAATAAAATTCTATCAGTGCCTTTCGTCCTTTGTAGAGCACTTCTACCATAATTTTGCCGACTATTGACTGCAACTTGCCGTCAGCTGTCTTAACACCTGATTGATGAGGAAGCATGGAAATCTTGAGTTCCTCCAACAAATTCTTACAATTCTTGCCTAAAATGCTCACGCTAGCGCCACTATCGAGCAACCCTAGCAAGTTTTTACTGCCTATAGGTACCCTAGCGTAAGGCCTTGGGTAAGAGGACACGTCGACCACCGTCGGCAAAATGCTTTTTCTTACACTTTTTCTAAGTTTGAACCTCTCTCAAGTTTTTAAGATTCTTCTTGAAACTGCACTACTCTTCTGATTAAAAATCCTATCCCTAGCTATATGGTACTCTCTTAATCTAATGTGAAGAGGTCTTATTTCATACCTTTTTACTTCTTTTGGTTTAGTTCGTTCTCGTTTTAGTATTTGTATTTTATTTGTATAGTTTTCTTTAGATGTTATTGCAGGGCTTGGGTGGAACGTGACTCCCTCGAAGACTTCACGTTCCTGTTCCGGTTTTCCGGATTGCACTTGGGGCATTTTGGAGTGATTACCCCAGCCTCACCGCACCTGTAGCAGAACAAGGTTCTTGCGGTTGTGCAATCCTGGTATAGGTGACCTGGCTGCTCGCAGTTCCAGCACTTCAACTTGGATGTATCATTGTACACCCGACTCGATTTTGGTCGGGCTTTGTGCTGGAACGCGGCCAATTGGTCTTCGGGTGCACTTGCTCCTCCGGCTCGGTCTCCAGCTCGTAAACTATGGGCTTTATTGCCTGTCTATTTTGGCGGGGACCATCTCTAACCACTGAAGGGTGTACTCGGCATCTTTACACGCCATTCTCAGCTGGTCCATTGTGAAAATAACTTGCGGGTACACAAGTCTGCCTAAGAGTTGGTTGAGATTTTTCTTCAGGATGCGCACCAGCTCACCTTCAGAAATCTACATCCTGAGCTGAGATCTCATCCGGTTGATGGCAGCGAAAAACTAATCAACCGGCTCCCAGTTGCCTTGCCTGCGGTCCATAATGTCCCGAACCACGTCGAAATCCGACCGCACGCCTTGAAATTGCCTCTTAAGGGCGTCGTGCAAAGTCGGGACGAAAAATGGACCGCTGGAACTGCCAGTATCATTCATAGGTGGCACTTGAGAGGAGAAGACGGAGATTTCTCAAAATCTCAGCCCAGGCACAGTCGTACTGACTTTGCAGGGTCTCTACACGGAAGACGAATTCCTCCAAGGTCAGCTTGTCGGAATCTCCACCGAATTTCAAACCCCACTTGTCAACCCTGACGGGGACACCTTGCGGGTTTGAAAGGTAATTCGAGTGACCGTAAGGACATTGTCGAAACTGGATCTGCTCCGGGTGAAAGTGAGCTTGGTACGCTCCATTATCACCCCTAACATCTCTAGACTGGTTTGGTTCCCTCAACGGAACAAACGGCCTCGCAGACTGATCCAGCTGAGAATGACCGTTGCCATTGCCAGGGGTGATACTAGGTTGTCAGGTCCACCTAAGCCCTTTCGGAATTCCGAGAGACTGAACCTCATCAGCTCTGTCAGCGAATCCGTCAGTTTCTCCCAGAGAGAACTTACATGGGACTGACAAGCGTTTCCCATTGCAACGTCGATTGCGGACTGCAACTCCTCCGAGATGGTCCCGCTCGTTTGACCTTGGTCGGCACCCACTCCAGCGTTACTCGCTTCATCCTCCTTGCACGAAGGCTGAGGGTTCTTCAATGGAGACCTGCCCCCAAAATCTCGCTTTGAATTCCTAGTATCCATTTTAAATTTTATATGTTTTTCTTTTTTTTTTCAGTACTCTGACTGCTAAACGTCACAAACCAAAACAAAAAAAAGCACTATTAAAAAGGAAACACTGTCTACGACAAGGAGGCATTTTACGAGCAAGACAACCAAAAGTTGCCAAAAATAAAAAAAAACAACTCTATACCAGCGCCAACAGCAATAAAACACAGCGCACAAGCAAGTGAATGTACATCTTGCATTTACTCAATGTCTCGCCATCCAAGTGCAAATAGCGGTGGTTGCGACCAAAAACCAACCACCAGAAATCATCATCATCAACATCGTCAATGGAGAACCCTTCGACGCCACACAAAATACAACATGAACCGATGTCTTACAAGAAAACATTCTGAGTGCGAGTAGCGGTGGTTGCGACCGAAAAGTAGAATCGGTACGACGGTTACAACAAAATCCAACCCTCGATCTTCATCGTCGTGAGCAGCATCGATGGAAATAACTCTGTGCATTACCAAAATACATAACGGTGGTTGCGACCGGCAAGTAGCAACCGTCTGGGCTGCCAATCAAGGCAGCAACTACGCAAGAGCATGCTGTGTGTATCTGGTGCCAAGGGGTTACACAGCAAACGAAAACTGTCTGAGCTGTCAATCAAGGGCAGTAACAACACGAGCATATGGAAGAATAAAAAGAGGCAGCAGTTGGGAATTTTTTCATTCAGATCTTGGTATTCAGAGCGGTGAGTTGTTCTTCCTCAGTGTGCATCATAAAACTTAATACAGTCCACAAACTATCCAAGAAAAAAAAACAAATAAAATTAAATTATAAAATAAATCGGTTTTGTTTTTTACTGAGCTATTGTCTAAACACCAAAACGAAGAACAGAGAAGAAGCCAGACTAAGAACGCAAATGTTGAACCCAAAAAAAAAATGACTGAAAAATGACAACGAAAAATAAATAACTTTAAAAAAAAATCCGAACCAAAAAACACTACACTAAAACCTCAAAACGAAATGAAAAAATGAACTAAACGAAAAAGGTATCAATTAGTATTAATTCGTTTTTGTTTTTGTTTTAAATTGTTTGTTTTTATTTTTTTATGTTGATCCGTTGGATGTGGAAGGCGGATTTGGATGCATCATGTTTGGCTTCATCGTTGAGGTGTAGATCCCGACAGCAGCATCTTACTTTCAACATTATTATCTCTCATCTGAAGTGCGGTAAGACATAGAAACACAATAACAACATTAACAACTTAAAAACTTTAACATAGGATTATTATTGATGTTTTTCAGCTCAAAAGTCTCTGTCGCGATAGGCCAGGCATGCTAAGGCTTCCCTTACCAAGACTTACGGAGGTTTTGAACCCAGCACCATCAACGTTAGAAATAAAATGGGATATAGGGTAGGTTAGCTACTGCTGTTCCCTGGTCTTGATTCAAGTCGCTATTCTGGCGGTATGTCAGAGACTTTCCACCAGAAGACATTTTTGAATCTGAACCAGGAAACTGCAGAAGCCATAACATCACAGTTTAGGAAGGATAGGATTAGATAAGTCAGTCACCACTACTCTGGAATTCGAATCCAAGTCGCGGTTGAAGTGGTATGTCTTAGGGCTTTCCACTTGAAGACTAACTTGGTTCTAAAATCCAAAACTGTGGTAGATATAACCGTGACGTGAAATAATACCAAACGAAATAAAGCCAAATTCCAAAAATTTGGCTTTATTTCGGTTTGAAAAACGAAATACCCCCATATTCTCAGTTTGGCTTTATTTCGCATTAGAAAACGAAAGAAAGCCAATTTGGTGTTATTTCGATTAAAATTTTTGCAGAATTACGAAAATAAACCTAAGCGAAACACAAGTTAGATTCATCCATCTTTTATCTTTAATGTAAATTATTACTCACCCAATATTAAAATAAGTTCATTATTGTATAAAATGAGGAAATCAATATTTTTCATTTCGGATTCTTCGCTAGTGGTTCGTATGGCTTTTCAATATACAGATATCGTTGTTAATGTTTCCTATACTTAATATTTTAATGGTTGTTATTTATTACGATTTATGTGAATACTTTTGCAAGCCCAGTTTTTAGAAAGTGTAATTGTTTGATTTGAGTTGCATGGAAGTCCAGAGTTTGAAATCCGACTGGATGGATAAACATAGATATTATTTTTACTTTAAGTCAAACGGATCCTTATTGATTACAAGAAACAAACTCTTTTTTAAAAAACAAAAAAACAAAAAACTTTGTAATTTTTATTTTTAAAAATTCTTTATTGTATGCATTTCGGCGACGGTTGACGTGCCATCATCAGCATCAGTCAACCGTCGCCGAAATGCATACAATAAAGAATTCTTAAAAATAAAAATTATAAAGTTTTTTGTTTTTTGTTTTTTTGTTTCTTAAAAAAAAGTTTGTTTCTTGTAATCAATAAGGATCCGTTTGACTTAAAGTAAAAATAATATACCAGATTACAAACATGGTTCCCTGTAGAATAAATACAATTTACCTTAAACATAGATATGTTTAACCATTTAACATAATGAAAAATTGCATGAAGAAAATAAAAGGATAATAACTAAAAAAATCCAAACTGACGATCAGATATGGAGAATGAAAAAAATATTAAGCCATTACGAAAGGGTCAATTTGGGGAATCGAAAAATTCGCGCGAATTTCACTTTCATGCGATTCCTTCATGCAATGCAACGCAATTGTTCATTATGTTAAGTGGTTAAACATATCTATGTTTATCCATCCAGTCGAATTTCAAACTCTGGACTTCCATGCAACTCAAATCAAACATTCAAACATACAAACAGAAAAAATATAATAAACTTTTCAATCCATTGTTTTTGAAAGAATATATATAATTTATGAAAAATTTGGTTTTATTTCCATTTTGAAAACGAAGTACCGCCAAATTTTGTATTTAAACAAATTTGGCGTTATTTCCACTACTTTTTTGGCATTAATTCGTTTTGGTAATCGAAATAAAGCCAAATTGGCATTATTTCGTTTCGAAAAACGAAATAAGACTAAATTTAAGATTTGGTGTTATTTCATTTGGTATTATTTCACGTCACCAGATATAACTTACCCAGGGAGGAATGATTCTATAAGTAACAGCAGAGTGTGTCGACGCAAATGAAAAAGCATGCTGAAAAGCTATCTTTATCATGACATACGACCCACTCTGATGCCGCTTGGAAAATCGACTAAGGTTATACAAACACTTTCGACAACACATCGGGGCGCCATTTGTAATATGGTAGGGGGTGAAGGATTTGGAAAGGTAGTTGGATGAAGGAAGGGATTGGGATAGGTAGAGGATTGTTATAGATAATGGCAAAAAGATAAAAAAGAAAAGGAATATGGGAAAGGAAAGTAAGGGATAAAGGACAAGTGAAAAGAAAAGAAAGGAAATTTGACAGAAGGATGACATTAGGATGGGAGAGGTAAGACAACTACAAGCAGGAAAGTGGGAAGGGGAAAGACAAGAGTATATGGAAAAAGTGAAAAGAAAAGGAAGGAAACGGAATACGGAAAAGGAAGGGAAAAGGAAGTGTCATGACGAAGGGACCTGGCACGCTTGCGATGTGCGGCTCAGCTCGCCGGATTAGGGGGGATCTTGCCCCTTCGCCAGACGGAAACCACATTACAAAACATAAATCGTGAAAAAAAACCACCACCACAAAAACCCTACCACACTTCAGGCACTGCATGGTGAAATCGCAGTGAGGCCTGTAGCCCACCCAACCATGGAACTCGGTCGGCCATGTTGTCGAGTTTCCCGATGATGATCACTGCTGCCAGGTGAAACCAATTACCACCGATGCATCCCCCTAAAATCGTGCTTAGCACGCCATCATGATCGCAGACCAAGAAAAAAACCTCTGCTTCAAAACACCGGCGTGATGCACATTTTATTAAAAATAATAATAACAACGGAAAAATGAAAACCTAAACTCTAAACGAAAAATAAACAACTCAAATGAACTGACCAAAATGAAACTAAAATTAACAAAAGCAAAACAAATATGAACTAAAACTCAAAACACTAACCATAAAATAATAAATTAACAGAAAGAAATAATAATTTACAACGATCCTAAAACTAATCCTTACTTCTATTTTATTAGTATGTTTTTCTATGTTTTTATGTTTTTTTGTATGTATTGTTATGATTTTATATATTTTTTTTGTATTTTTATAATTTTTAGTGTTTTTATAATTTTTTGTATTTTTATAATTTTATCTTAATTTTGTGTTTTTATATTTCTCTTTTAGTTTTTGTATCCCTTTCTTTTTGTAGTTTAATCGTTTTGTATGCTCGTGTGATTTCTAGAATTTCTTTGCTAATTTTCTTTATCTTATGTTTTCTTTCTTTCAAGTCTCTTTCTTGTTGTCTCGCAACCGATCACTTTATCACCTTGGCTATACGGGGATTACTTGCACCCACCTACTTTTATTCCTGCCTAAAAGGAGCTCCCTGTAGTGGATAATATGGACGCAACGTGCCCTGGTATGATTGTCAAGGTAGCCTAAGGCCGGATAAGGAGACGATTGCCGTTCCACAACGAAAGGAAATTCAAAACAAAAAGAACCCACAAATTCGACACCCACAAAAAAAAAGGAAATATCAACAAAAAAATGTAAAACAACACGAGTAAAATGGTATAAAAAAAAATTAAAAATGTAAAATAAATATTAAAAAATTACTCAAATTGAAATAAATAAATAAATAAATAAAAAAAATAAAAAATCCCGCCGAACACTTAATAATAATTGACAGCAACACCGGAACAAAATTTTATGCTGGGGCCCTTAAGGCGCTTTCCACCTCAGGCCGGGCCTGACTTCGCCTTTGCACTCGGCTACTTATACTTTGATCAATGTTTTCGGCTTCTTATATTGACTTATGACCAGCATATATATTTTATCTTTTTGCACTCAAATTGATTTAATTTTATAAACAAATATAAACAAAATATATATCCACGGTTCTGGGATCTAATTTTATGTTACTTGTTAGCCTGGGTACCCACAGGCTCACATCCAGCTATTGAAATATTTTCCTCTCGTATGTGCTTTTTTGTTGCAATATCTTTGGGGTCCTTTCTTTTCGCCAGATTTTCCTTTGCCGATAATAATTTTGCTTGGCTTGATCCCCAGAACTAACAAAAATTATCTTAATGTCGCACTTAAAAATTTGAATTCAAACTCACCCGTGGTATTTTTTTTTTTTTTTCTGTATGAATGTACCATGTATGTACATCTGTACATATATATGTGCTGCACTATTTTATTTTTGTGTCCTATCTTTTTCAAGGTACTATTCACTAAAATATTTGAAAACCTTTTTAAAAATCTACACCACGAATATAAATTAAACAATAAAAACTAAACTTACATTCAACGAATTAAAAACAAATTGAAAATAAAATGAAAATTAAATCAATCTACACCACTTTCATTGACTTTAGACTTTTATGCTGGGTTTACATGCATCTGCAACTGCGGAAGTGCAGAAAAGTAAAGCGAGACGGATGAAGATTACAAAGCACAAAAGTTAAAAAGAGAGACGAATAGGATCCATAACTAGGAAGTTCGTTCGCTCTCTATCAGAAAAGTATGAATTTTACATCTTGTGTCTTTTTCCGATTTTCATCTGCACTTGCAGATGCATGTTAATCCACCATTAGACTTTAGACTTTTGTACATCTTCAAAGACGAACGGTGCCTTCTCCATCCATATCATTTACTATCACCAGTCCCTTAGAGCTGATGCCAGGTCCACTCACAGTGACCGTAGCATCGCTAGTGGGAATGATGTGATGGCGTTCGAGATTTCTATTTTATTTTTATTTTCAATTCCTAAAATAATCACAAAATACTACATAATGTACGCATATAAACTTACAATTCAATAATAAATACTAATATATATGATAGTACATGTTTACGATCAACATAAACAATAGAACTTTCATACTTTATAACAATTTTTTCTTGCTCACAATATTGTAAAACATTAATTTTATTAACGTAACTTGCTTGCCATACTGTACATTTCTGTGTATACCTGACGATTCAGCATTATTCTCTAATACACATTCTGTGTAATTCAATTCTTCTAAATTTCAAGATACATTCTTTTGCATGTCCAGCAAACTATACCTTTGTAAATAATTGTAGATTAAGCATTTTTTGTGTATAAATAGGTTGGGAGAAATAAATATAATTTAGATAGCTACGAAACAGGGTACAAGACTTATCATTTATCTCTTCCAGTGAGTCTGCTGGGAGCTGTTTCCAAACTCTATTTCTCATAGTGAATAAGGTGTTATAGTGCTTCACTGTAGTCACTTTATCCAGTCATAGTACAGGTACTGTGGTCTGGTCTGCAATTCACTTGCGATAGAAGCATCGTAACATTTGATCGTCAAGTATACACGGAGTCACATCGCCGAGCCAACATCAGCATTAAATCAAATGTGACCAACTTCAACACAAGACTAGAAGCAATTGTTCTACGTCACATTGTTTCTCCTCAACCATCACAGACTTTCGACATCTCCAAGTGGAAAATACCGGGAAACATACAACTAGCAGACATCTTGTTCAATACGCCAAAGCCGGTTGACCTACTTATTGGAGCAGAGTTCTTCCACCAGCTGCTCTGCGTTGGACAAATCAAACTAGGAGAGCAGCTCCCGCTTTTGCAAAATACATTGCTGGGATGGGTAGTCACAGGCAAAATGTGTGGGGAACCGTCTTCATCAACAAACATCTGCGGAGTTTATGCAGAAGAGAAATCTCTTGAAAAAGCAATCAGCAAATTTTGGGAAACCGAGGACGTATCTAGCTCCACATCAAACCGCACGCTGGCCGAAGAAAAATGCGAAGAACTTTTCAACCAAACGATTACCAGAGACAGTAAAGGAAGATTTGTGGCCCGTTTGCCATTTTCTGATGGCCCTGAAAAGCTAGGCTGCTCAAGTGATATAGCATTAAGTCGTTTCTATGCTATAGAACGCAAACTGACTAGAAATCCAGAATTGAAGAACGAATATTCTAGTTTTATGAACGAATATCTCGATTTGGGTCATATGAAGGAAATCAATTACAAAACAATTAAAATACCACACTACTTCTTACCGCACCATTGCGTACTCAAACCAGAAAGCAGCACCACCAAATTGCGAGTCGTTTTTGACGCATCTGCAAAAACATCGTCCAATATATCTTTAAACGACATTTTGTACACCGGACCAAAAATTCAAGACGATCTGTTTTCCATATTGTTGCGTTTTAGGCTTCCTAAATACGTCATGAAGGCCGACATTCAAAAAATGTACAGACAAATACGCATAACAGAAGAAGACCAAACGTTTCAACTAATCTGGTGGAGATCAGATCCAACTAAACCGTTAAAATGCTATAAGCTCTCTACCGTAACTTATGGAACAACCTCAGCCCCATACTTGGCCACGAAATGTCTCCAGTTGTTAGCCAAGGAATATGAATCAAAATATCCATTAGGCTCACAAGTGCTGCAGAGAGACTTTTACGTTGATGACGCAATGACAGGTGCAGACAGTTTAATCGAAGCAAAGATTATCCAAGAGCAATTATCATCCTTGCTTGGGGAGGGAGGATTTCAATTAAAAAAATGGTGTTCAAACAACGAAAGCCTCCTATCAAATGTGCCGTTAGAAGATCAGGAAGTTCCGCTTACAGAAGACAGTGATGAAGGAACCGTAAAAACCCTTGGATTGATCTGGCGACCCAAATCAGATGTTTTCTGCATCAAAACAAACTGTTCAACATCAACAAAGTTTACAAAGAGATCAGTGGCCTCAGATATAGCTCGTCTGTTTGATCCACTTGGAATAGTAGCACCTGTGGTAATTGTGGCAAAACTATTTCTTCAAGAACTATGGGAGCTTAAGTACGACTGGGATGCAGCTCTACCGGAAGAAATGTTCACAAGGTGGAAAAGATTCTATCAGGGACTTCAAGAATTAGACAAATTTACCATATCGCGCCATGTTTTCGGGAACAACATCCCCTCATCAATTCATCTACATACCTTCGCAGACGCATCAGAAAAGGCCTACGGTGCAGCGGTGTATCTTAGGTCCATCAACAAAAATGGTACGGTCATAGTTCGATTACTATGTTCCAAATCTCGAGTCGCACCAACTACCAAAACAGCATCAGGGGCGAAGGCTATGACTATTCCTCGGTTGGAATTATGTGCAGCTCTACTAGCCGCTGAATTATCAAACCGGGTGAAACTGGATCTGAATTTGAAAGACGCAAGCCGATTCTTGTGGACAGACTCTCAAATTGTAGTGAGCTGGATAAATTCAAATGCTGAAACACTTCAATCATTTGTGGGACGTAGAATTGCAAGCATCCTGAAGCTCACGGACCCTATCCAGTGGCGACATGTAAGTTCCAGCGACAATCCAGCAGATGTTTTATCGAGAGGAATTTCACCAGAAAAACTTCAAGATCACTTACTATGGAAATATGGTCCAAAATTTTTACATGGTACTGAAGCACTATGGCCACCACCATACAAGAAGGTAGTGGCTTTAGCTACGTGTAATTGTTCAACTAATATATTCGAAGAAATGAGGCATTCTAATTCATTCAGAAAAATGCAACGAATAACAGCCTACTGCCTTCGATTCATTCAGTCTATAAAGAGTCGCAAGATCAAGGACACAAAACAAGCCCTCAAGCAAGGCAAAAGGAAGCCTATTAAAAGAGTCTGGCCATCATCAACTCAAGAGTTAGAAAACGCAATGCAACTAATTTTAAAGAGTATACAAAACCAAGAATTTATAACGGACATCCGTGCACTTCATGATCAAAAGGAACTTCACAAAAAAAAGCGCATTTATAGGTCTCGCCGTATTCCTCGATGAAGTGGGACTGCTACGAGTTGGAGGTAGACTACAAGCATCAGAATTACCATACGATACCAAACATCCCATACTCTTACCGCACACACATCCATTTACCAAAATGATAATGACTGATCTCCATATTGAAAACAATCATATTGGACCTCAAGGCCTTCTAGCGATCACCCGGCAAAAATTTTGCCCAATAAAAGGGAAAAATATTGCACGATCTATCGCACAACATTGTGTAACTTGTACATAGGCAAAACCTACTATGTATTCTCAAATGATGGGAAATTTGCCAGCTCATAGAGTTCAACCAGCACGTCCGTTTATCAATTCCGGAGTAGATTTTCGCGGTCCACTATGGGTACATTACCGAACGCGAGGAAGCTGACCACAAAAATGTTATTTATCCATATTTTGCTGCTTCGCTACAAAAGCAGTTCACATTGAAGTTGTCAGTGAACTTACCACAGAAGCTTTCCTTGGAGCACTCAAGAGGTTCATGAGCCGACGTGGCCATGTCAAAAATTTGTACTGCGATAACGCCACGAATTTTGTAGGTGCGAGGAACCAATTGGAAGAATTAAAGACGAACATATACTCAGAAGACGCCCAACATCAAATAACGGCCAACTGTAGCTCAAAGGGGATCGACTTTCATTTCATCCCACCGCGTGCTCCCCATTTTGGTGGATTATGGGAGGCAGCTGTTAAATCTGCAAAACACCTACTGCTATGTAAGGTTTATACAGCTTCACTCACTTACGAGGAGCTCTGCACGGTTACCGCAGAGGTTGAGGCCATTCTGAATTCACGACCATTGACAGCAATGTCAGATAATCCTAATGACCTATCTGTATTAACACCTGGTCACTTTTTAATAGGTGAACCATTGAAGGCAGTGGTCGACCAACATGCAGAACCTCAGAGAGGGAACCTAGCTACAAGATGGAAGCTGGTGTCAACCATCAAAAAAGAGTTCTGGAATCGATGGTCAAGGGAATACTTAAACGAACTGCAACAACGTACTAAGTGGAAAACACAATCAAAAAACGTTCAACCAGGCACCGTGGTCTTTATCAGGGAAGAAAATACCCCCGTAATGAAATGGCCACTAGGAAGAATCGAAAAGGCGATTGTTGGAAATGATGGACATGTTAGGGTTGCAGAAGTACGAACAAAGTCTGGAGTACTCTGTCGACCGATACACAAATTAGCTCCGCTTGTAGCAGACAACGAAACCTCGTTAGGAACTGAGACAAATGCGTCTTCACCAAATCGAAAACGCAAGCTTACTGATCAAGAAGACAATGATGAACCCAGCTCATCATCCAAATCATCAAAGCAAGCGACAAGATGCTCACCCAGATCAGGAGTGCGTACATTGCTGTTGATAGCCTTACTACTACCAATAGTAGCAGCAAGCGATGTAGAAGTGATCAATCTTAACAACTCGGCACCTGGGATACATTTTCAAAAACAAGGTACTATAAGCTTGGTTCACAGCAAATGGAACTTGGTAGTGTACTACAATCTCGCCGCATACCATAAAGAATTTCAGATGCTGGAAAACAGCACCAAGGCTCTCGAACATCTCTGCAATCAAATGTCTTTCCAAGGGTCATGCCGTCAGATAATTCAACAAATTGATATAACTAAGCACGACGTTATAGAAGAAGACGCTTTGCTCTCAACTGAACAAATCAAAAGGCGTTTTAAACGAGGAGCAATGGATGTGGTAGGGAATATTGCAAGTGCACTATTTGGAGTGCTTGACTCCAAATATGCCGACGAAGTCTCTCATCGCTTGGACGAAATACACTCAAATGAGGAACATTTAATAAAACTTTCCAAAAATCATACTTCAATTTTGGACTCAACAGTCAATATCATGAAAAGGAGTCAAGAAGATATATCCAAAAGACACCAGATACTTGAAGTTCAGTTTAAGCAAATAATTAACCGTATCAACAACTTCACCGATGACCTCTACCAAAGTAAAATCAGGGAACTTTTTACGTCATGGTCTATATACACCACACTCGTTATAATGAATATACAACGTACTCAAACAGCAATTACTGACGTATTGGCAGATAGTCATCAAGGAAGAATAAACCACCTATTAATATCTCCTCAACAATTGAACCATGAAGTAGCCAAAATTAAGAATCATCTTCCACCAGGACTTCGCTTTCCAGTTGAGCCGGATGACATGTTGAATCTATATAAGCTTATGTCAATTGAAGGACAATTAACAACGAACTACATACTTTTCAAAATTGAGCTGCCATTAATAAAAGTAAACGAATTCACGATGTTCAAGATCATTCCAATTCCAGCAGTTGTAAACGAAACACTAATAGCAATACAACCTTCAATTAAATTCTTAGCAGTCAGTTCTCATCATGATGAATATTATCCTGTAAGCGAAGGTGAATTAACCTCATGTACCGTAATGAACGGAGAACATTACCTATGTACCCAAGCTCATCCAGTATACCGATCTGGAGGAAACCTAAGCATATGTGAAATAAACTTACTTAACAACATTCCAAACCTATCGATATGTCAACTCAATATTATTCAAGCCGAGTGGGTGTGGACAAAACTGCCTGAATTAAATCAGTGGATATTCGCCGTAAAGGACGAAACTACTCTGAATGCTGTTTGTGATCACCAAAACACTTTCATCACCATACACGGAAGTGGCTACTTGAAAATGCAATCATATTGTGCTATAGCAAAGCATCAACATTTAACTCTGCAAGGCCAACAAATTCACTCAAAGAACATACGAGCATCGTATACCAGACAAAGTGATGCTATAACTGCTGAAAGCATCAATCGGCTTTCACCACTCCAGTACTACGAACAAAACATCAGTCTATTCAACAATGACCTGCAAGAACTTCAAAGACAAATAAAATCTCAACAGTTAGAGCTTCCAAGTCGAATTCATTACCACAACGTTCCACACACAATCATGAGCTCTCTTGGACTGCTCATTACAAGCACACTCATAATATACCTAGCAATCAGGTTTTGCATTACTAGATACAAGCAAAGATCTCCATCACCACCAACACCAGCCCCAAGAAGTGAACCAATATCCAGCTGCGATTTCCAAGTCTAAGATGTCTTCTGATGAACCAAAGACGCATCATCAGCGTGGGGCAGGATGTTTACGATCAACATAAACAATAGAACTTTCATACTTTATAACAATTTTTTCTTGCTCACAATATTGTAAAACATTAATTTTATTAACGTAACTTGCTTGCCATACTGTACATTCCTGTGTATACCTGACGATTCAGCATTATTCTCTAATACACGTTCTGTGTAATTCAATTCTTCTAAATTTCAAGATACATTCTTTTGCATGTCCAGCAAACTATACCTTTGTAAATAATTGTAGATTAAGCTTTTTTTGTGTATAAATAGGTTGGGAGAAATAAATATAATTTAGATAGCTACGAAACAGGGTACAAGACTTATCATTTATCTCTTCCAGTGAGTGTGCTGGGAGCTGTTTCCAAACTCTATTTCTCATAGTGAATAAGGTGTTATAGTGCTTCACTGTAGTCACTTTATCCAGTCATAGTACAGGTACTGTGGTCTGGTCTGCAATTCACTTGCAATTCAACTTTCGAATAAATACATAAAGTACTCAACTTAACATAAACTACCTATAAACATACAATACCTAAATAAATGAGCACACCAGAAATACATAACGATACACTAGAACATAACATATAAATAAATAACTAAAATAAATAACACTTATCATAGATATATATAAATATAAATACAAAATACCTAAATGTAACAAACCTTAATCTTAACATAGTATAAAATAAAGTCGCTTTCTCTGTCCCTATGTCCCTATGTATGCTTAGATTTTTAAAACAACGCAACGGATTTTAATGATTTTTTTAATGAATAGAGTGATTCAAGAGGAAGGTTTATATGTATAATACATGCATACTATAGCAGAGAAAAGCTAAGAAATTTAAAGTTTTGTAATGCGATGTCAGAACAAACATATTATTTTACTAACTAAAAAAAATTATTTACTTATACTTTTACTTCAATTTTATCATTTTCTAAATCGGTTTGAAACTCGCACGAATAGCAAACTATTTTTTAAAGCATCGCAGTTAATGTTGAAAAGAATAGGTATCTTTTGTTTTTTTTATTTTAGTAGTGTATTGACCAATTAGATTTATAATTGTTGGCGGAAAATGTATTTTCCTTCGGCTTTTTTTGGTCACTTTAGGTTTAGCAAAGAAACAAGATGGATCTTTTGCTTTTTCACGACGTTTCGGCAAGGGTTGTTGCCTTCTTCAAGGGAACTTTTATTATAAAAACGAAAAGGTAAAATATAGTATAAAGTATATACAACAAAAAACAATCAAAGAAAACTTACATTTTTAAAAAAGATTCTTAAAACATTTCAAATAAACAAAGTTTGACAAAAAAATTTTTTAAAGCTTAAATTAAACTTCTCTGTGTGAAAGTTAGATTTGGTTTGACAAAATTTAACATACAGGATAATGGATAACAGAGCTTACTTAGAGACGAGAGAGCAGTATATGGACGAGATGTTTTGAGAATCTTGCTTGCGATTCATGTTGTTCTTGTTGCTGATGATATGCAAGGTTTCCAGTGTATATCTCTTAGAGACATGGGACATGTTTATTTTCAATGGCATGTAATGCGAGAGCTGTTTTTGCTGGATTGTTGTTGCATATGTCTGATTTGTGGTTTGAGATGCGTTGGCGTAAAAGTTGTTTTGTGGTGCCAATGTAGCACAACTTTGCTAAACCTAAAGTGACCAAAAAAAGCCGAAGGAAAATACATTTTCCACCAACAATTATCTTTTGTTTTTGTTTCGTGCATAGGTAATCATTCATATACGTAGATCTGAGAAAATTTTGTAAAGAAATTATAAAGTCATGTCCGGAAAACGTCGTCGTTCGAACATAGGTACAGTGAATGCTAAAAGAGTACGTTCAGCAAGAGAAAAAAAATTTCAGAGTTACACAGATCTTATGACAGCTTACAATATCCTTTGATGCTATGTCGTGGAGAAAATGGTTTTGCCCTTGATATTTCTCAAGTTGACCCAATCGGTGGTACACCTCTGCGTAAAACAGTGTCATGTATGATGTGAACTACTATTGCTACAGTATAATGACAAGACATAACAGTTTCAACACTTTGCTTAGATGTGTAATGTTAACAAACCAATACATGGTAGATCAATATGTGAAAATTGAATCTGAGAGATTGACCTACATCCGTTAAAATCAAACTAAATTGAGAGCCGAAAATGACGTTCATCTTCAGGATGCCTTACGGGCGAATGAACACCGCAACGGCATTGGGCAGTTGGTTATACTATCTTCATCATTCACAGGTGGACCTCGATATTTACACGAAAAACAGCAAGACGTCATGACCTACGTCAGAAACTACGGCAAACCTGATTTATTTATAACTGCAGCATGTAACCCAAATTGGCCGGAAATCAAAGAAAATATTAACACTAATTTAACTCCACAAGACAGATACGATATAGTTAACAGAGTCTTCCATTTAAAAATACAGAAACTCCTGCACCTCATTAAAAAGTCTCTTATATTCGGTCCGCCGTGCTGTCATATGTACACAATAGAATGGCAGAAACGTGGCTTGCCACATGTACACCTGCTGGTGTGGTTAGTGAACAAAATTAGACCACACCAAATTGATAAGGTTATTTCAGCTGAATTACCGGATAAAGATGAGGATCCTATCCTGTACGAAATCGTAAAGAAACATATGGTACACGGTCCTCGCGGGACTTTGAATGCGTGGACATTGAATATGCGAGATTCTAAATTCAGCAAAAAATTTCCGAAGTCGTTCCAAACTGAAACAAGTACTAGCAATGACGGATATCCCAAATATCGTCGACGATCGCCAGAGCAGGGTGGGCAAAATGCTACCGTCCGAAACTATGATATTGATAACCGATGGATCGTTCCCTATAATCCGCTCCTTTTGAAAATTTTTGATGCCCACATAAACGTAGAGTTGTGCGATTCAATAAAGTCAATCCAATATGTTACTAAGTACATTAATAAAGGCAGTGATCAAGCAACTTTCAGCATACAATCATCAAATGAAGTGGAAAAATATCAGTCTGGACGTTACATCTGCAGCTCTGAAACTATATGGAGGATTTTATCATTCGAAGTGCACGACCGGGCTCCCACATTTGTCCACCTTGTAGTTCATTTAGAAAATGGACAAAGAGTATATTTCACTGAGAACAATATAGAAGAAGTTGTTAATAACTCGGGAGATACAACATTGACAGCATTCTTCAAGTTATGTACTCAGGATGATTTCGCGAAAAGACTGACATATGGGAAAGTTCCAAGTTACTATACATGGAACCAGAGTTCTAAAACTTTTCAACGGCGAAAACAAGGTACTGCCGTTGATGGTTTCTTCGGAGTAAAAAAAACAGATGCTCTTGGCAGAGTCTACTGTCTACGTGATTCATCCAAACAACAGCGAATGCTTTTTTCTGAGAATGTTACTGCATATTATAAAAGGCCCGACATCCTTTGAACACCTAAGAACTGTACAAGGTGTTGTTTACAATACTTATCAAGTAGCATGCAAGACGATTCTCACTGGGAAAAAAAGTTCTCAGAAGCAGCTGTTTGTAGTTCAGCTACATCATTAAGAATTTATTTGCCGTCATAGTAACGTTTTGTCAAATAACTGATTCTGTTAATCTATGAATTAAATTTCAAAAACATATGGCCAGTGATATTCTGATTCGGCGACGGCGAGAGTTAAACTCAGATGATGTACAATATGATCAAAACATATTTGACGAAGCATTATTTGATTTGAACAAAGTAGTGCAATTACTTTCGGGCAAATTGATCAAGGATTTTGGGCTGCCGATGCCAGCTAATACTACTAACGCAGATATAACTTACAGTGCCGAATACACAAGAGAAACATCATACGTCAAACGAGACTTTTACAAAATATAGCTCAAGATGAGCCTCGATTAAACGTCGATCAGAAAAAAGTATTCACTGCATTACTGTCTGCAATTGATAACAATGAAGGGAAATTGTTTTTTCTTGATGGCCCAGGAGGTACAGGAAAAACATTTTTAGTCAATCTGCTTTTAAAAAAAGTGAGATCTACCGGAAAAATTGCGTTAGCTGTTGCCTCATCGGGCATTGCCGCTACGCTTTTGGAAGGAAGCCGAACCGCACACTCTACTTTCAAGCTCCCGCTGAAAATCGCAACCGATGATAATAACAGCGTCTGTAATGTTTCTAAACAAAGCAAAGAAAATTGATGCGTGACCGCTCATTAATAGTCTGGGACGAAGCTACCATGCCAAACAAGACGTCTGTGGAAGCACTGGATAGGACAATGCGCGATTTGCGCAACAAAAATTCACCTATGGGTGGATGTACAATTCTGTTCTCAGGAGATTTCCGTCAAATCCTACCAGTTTGACTCGAGGAACACGTGCTGACTAAATAAATGCTTTCCTAAAAAGATCAAACCTTTGGCCATATATCAGTAAATTAGAGCTTAAAACTAATATAAGGGTTTCGTCATCTTCACGTGAGAACAGGCTATTTCCAGAGATGCTGCTAAAAGTTGGCAATGGAGAGTTAACACAAAGTGAGGGAAGGATTAACCTAGAAAACCTTCGTGTTTTGATAGACAACATCCAAGAGTTAGTCAACAATGTCTATCCTGACATTGATAACATAAGTTCTAAGACAATATCTTGGTTTAAAGAAAGAGCGATTCTGTCACCAACTAACGAACAAGTAGATAAGGTAAATAATTTGATTCTTTCAAAGATTGATGCGCCGACGACAATATAGGTACTACTCGGTCGATATTGTTCTCGATTTGGAAGAAGCTGTTCATTTTCCTACAGAATTTCTAAACTCTTTGAACCCATCAGGACTCACTCCTCACAAAATGGTGTTGAAAGTAGGTTGTCCTGTTATTTTATTAAGAAACCTGAATTCACCTAAACTTTGCAATGGTACGCGTTTGCTGGTAAAATCAATGAAAACTTTCATAATAGAGTGCACAATACTCACAGGATGTAGTACCGGAGAAGATGTATTGATTCCCCGAATCCCTCTGATACCATCGGATTTACCCTTCCAATTTTAACGCTTACTATTTCCGGTGAAGACATCTTTTGGAATAACCATTAATAAATCGCAGGGTCAAACCATTAACGTTGCAGGCTTAGATTTGAGCGTTGACTGTTTTTCACATGGCCAACTGTATGTCGCTCTATCAAGAGTAACTTCCAGAGAAAATATATTTTTATTGTCTAATGACAAGAAAGCTGTGAACGTTGTATATAAAGACAATCTGTAATATGTTAATTGTTGTAAAAATAAAATAAATAGTTAAAAATCTAAAAAGTATATTAGTAAGAATGTAGTGTATTTAGTATCAGCATTGTACCCGTGTGAAGCCGGGGCGGGTCGCTAGTAATTTATATATATAAATTACTTTGCTCCCGTTTTATTGAAGTTTGTATTTTTGAAATCCTCGAATAATTTAAATGTTATTTCTCCAATTGTGCCATCTGTGGCAATTACCAAACATGGAACATATCTTAGAAAATTTCCCACTTGAGTTTTTACCCCATGAATTTTTTTTATTTTAACTCAGTTGGCTGTTCATTGTGTGGTTTTGATAGTGGTTGATCCATACATTATTTTCTTAACGAGTATTATACAACTGTATGTGAGTGACAATCCTTTAATCTTACTAAAAGATGTTGACAATTCTAGATGTTGTTGTGATGTATCTCTTAAGAAAAAATTCATTTCCTACAGAGTCCCTGTGGATTTCTATTTTGTTAAAATTTTAGTGATTTAGTTTTCTTTTTAGCGCAGATGATTATTTCCGTGAAATGAAAAGGTTCAATACAGTGTAAAAACACTGGTAATGTGTATAAACATAGAAACCTACATCAAAAAATAGAAAAGGTGAATATTTTAAACTAGAGAAGGTGACAAATCCCTTAGGTTAGGTTAGGTTTAAATGGCTGTCAGGAAAACAAACTGACACACTTATACCAATATTAGGTCCATTGTGATACCATAGATATTATGCGAGGGAGTACCTCACTTAACAAAACCATTTGGAGCTTTTAATAAAGCTAAGGATATGAAGGGGATCTGTGTTCGCCAGATCGCTTGGATCATCAAGAAAATATTTACCTAGATGCCGTTTTCTTTTAAAAGAGAGTGCAGGACATGAGCAGAGGAGGTGTGGGATTGTCTCCTCCTCCTCCTCATCTAAGCAACTTCTGCAGAAGTCATTAGAGGGAACACCAAGTCTTATGGCGGTTCTTCCTATCAGACAATGTCCGGTGATGACATTGATTACGGAGCTAACTTGCCATCTGGTAATGGATAACAAATGTCTTGTGCGTTTTGGATCTAGACCTGGCCATATCCGTTTTGTTGCCACGCACGTGGTGATATTGTTCCACCTATGATTTGTTCTATCCATTGCCTCTTGCTTTAGCATAAGTTTACATGTAGCGATTGGTATGCCAATATTCAACCTGCTGGTTGAAATCGGTAGAACGGTTCCTTCTCTGGCGAGTTCATCGGCTTTGCAGTTACCCACGATATTTTTGTGCCCCGGCACCCAAATAAGGTGAATATTGAACTGTTCAGCCATCTGCCTAAGGGATAGGCGACAGTTAAGGGCGGTTACTGAGTTCGTAGAAATAGCGCCGAGTGATTTGAGGGCTGCTTGACTATCTGAGAAAATCCGGATACTCGTTGAGGATATATATATATAAGAGAAGGTGACAAATCCCTTAGGTTAGGTTAGGTTTAAATGGCTGTCAGGAAAACAAACTGACACACTTATACCAATATTAGGTCCATTGTGATACCATAGATATTATGCGAGGGAGTACCTCACTTAACAAAACCATTTGGAGCTTTTAATAAAGCGAAGGATATGCAGGGGATCTGTGTTCGCCAGATCGCTTGGATCATCAAGAAAATATTTTCCTAGATGCCGTTTTCTTTTAGTGCAGGACATGAGCAGAGGAGGTGTGGGATTGTCTCCTCCTCCTCCTCATCTTAGCAACTTCTGCAGAAGTCATTAGAGGGAACGCCAAGTCTTATGGCGGTTCTTCCTATCAGACAATGTCCGGTGATGACATTGATTACGGAGCTAACTTGCAATCTGGTAATGGATAACAAATGTCTTGTGCGTTTTGGATCTAGACCTGGCCATATCCGTTTTGTTGCCACGCACGTGGTGATATTGTTCCACCTATGATTTGTTCTATCCATTGCCTCTTGCTTTAGCATAAGTTTACATGTAGCGATTGGTATGCCAATATTCAACCTGCTGGTTGAAATCGGTAGAACGGTTCCTTCTCTGGCGAGTTCATCGGCTTTGCAGTTACCCACGATATTTTTGTGCCCCGGCACCCAAATAAGGTGAATATTGAACTGTTCAGCCATCTGCCTAAGGGATAGGCGACAGTTAAGGGCGGTTACTGAGTTCGTAGAAATAGCGCCGAGTGATTTGAGGGCTGCTTGACTATCTGAGAAAATCCGGATATTCGTTGAGGATATCACGTTTACTCTTAGCCATGATAGGACCTCTTTGATCGCCAGAATTTCCGCTTGGAACACGCTACAATGGTTTGGAAGGCGGAACGAGAGACTTACGTTAAGTCGGTTTGAGTACACCCCACAGCCTACCCCTTCTTCGGTTTTTGAACCATCTGTATAGAAATGAATTGAATCATCTCTCAAAAATTCTTCGTCTTCCCAGGTCGTTCTCGGTGGGATTGAGAATTGGAACTTATTATCAAAAACCAATTGGGGGATGGTGTAGTCGGAGTGACAGTGGATTGATCCGAATAAATTCAGGATTGTAACGTGACCGATGTTGTTATCGGTCCATTGGGAGATAGCTCTCATACGAGTGGCTGCACTGCCGGCCATTTGTTTGCTGAAGATATCTAGTGGTGTGACGTTGAGGAGTGTATTTAGGGCAGCTGAGGGTGTTGATCTCAGTGCTCCGCTTATACACAAACCGGCTGTTCGTTGGACCTTGCTTAAATTGTCGCAGTAGGTCCTTTTATCAAGAGCGGTCTACCACTTTGTATATTAAAACTATATTAACATCACGGAGGGGAAATCGATGTTAGCTTCACCAACGGCTCCATTAAAGGTTTTAACGGTTCTGAAAATTTAACGCTGGTTGTTCACTTAGTTATGTGGATGGTATTTTTATGAACGCTTTAATGGTTGTGGATGGTATTTTCAAAAACATTTTAATGTGCTTAGATGATTTTCAAACTATATCATGATACGCCAAATGCAAAACAACAGACTTTTTATCATTTAGAATTAAAAAGCACATCACGCTTTCAAATTGCTAAGACATTTACGAAGCAAAGCTCCCTTAGCAAAAAACAATAATATATGATGAATTTGCTGCAAGTTGGCAGGGTTCTACGATTAACTTTTTCCGATTGAGAAGGTAGTACGTTTAATGGTGACGACAGGGGGCGATACCATCGATTTCCCCTCCGTGATGTTACTATAGTTTTAATATACAAAGGTCTACCATACTACTACTCCGTATGTGAGTATTGGTCTGATGACCGCGGTGTAGAGCCAGTGGGTGATTTGGGGGGAGAAACCCCATTTCTTTCCAATGGCTTTTTTACAGGAAAATAAAGCCACGGTGGATTTTCTGATTCTTTCCTGTATATTGGCTTTCCAATTAAGCTTTTTGTCTAGGATTATACCTAGATATTTGGCTGCGTTCGAAAGTTCAAGTGGGATTCCATTAATTGATGGGGTTATTAGTTGAGGAATTTTGTATTTCCTGGTGAAGAGAACGGGTTCAGTTTTCTTAGGGCTGACCCCTAGATCACATTTTCCCGCCCATTTTACTAGTTTATTTAGAGCGGTCTGCATCAGATCCGTAAGGACGTGAGCATGTTTGCCAGATACCGCAATGGAGACGTCATCTGCATATGCAAGCACTTTGAATCCCTCAGCTTCTAAGTCAACTAGAAGTTCATTGACGACTTTATTCCATAGAAGAGGCGATATGACTCCGCCTTGCGGTGTTCCTCTAATGACAGATCTCTTTGCAGAGAAGTTTCCTAGAGTTGAGTTGATCCTCCTGCTTTTTAGCATTAGATTTATCAACTCCACTATGGAACCATCTACTTTGAGCTTCGTCAGTGCCTTTGTATTTGCAGAGTTGCTGACGTTATTGAAGGTGCCCTCTATGTCGAGGAAAGCGGCCAGAGTGAATTCTTTATGATGGAGGGAATATTCTATAGTACGAACCAAGGTGTGTAAGGCCGTTTCTACAGATTTACCCTTACAGTAGGCGTGTGGTGCTGTAGATAACAATTTTGGATCTATAGCTATACGCAAGTGGATATCAATCAGTCGTTCTAAGGTTTTAAGAAGGAAAGATGATAGACTTATTGGTCGGAGATCTTTCGGATTTACGTGGGATGATTTCGCAGCTTTAGGAATAAACACTACCTTGACCTCTCTCCACTGTGTGGGGATATAGTTCAAGGTGGTACAGCCAATAAGAATTACTTCAAGGACAGGGATAATAATATCCGCGGCCTTTTGAAGTTCGGCTGGAATTATACCATCAGGTCCAGGGGATTGGTATGGGTCAAAGCTGTTAATGGCCCAAACTAGTTTTTCCCTTGTAATCAGATCGGGGATGTTAGTTACTATGCTGCCTGATTCTATGCAATCATAGTTACATAAGTTCTTAGAGCTACCTGGAAAGTGAGTGTCCAGAAGCAGATTGAGCGTTTCTTCGCAGGATTCTGTCCAGCCGTCAGCTGTTTTTAGACTGCTAGGCATGGTCGGACTTTTTGAGAGGATTTTTCTTAATCTAGAAGCTTCTGAAGTATCTTCTGTTTTTCCACAGAAGTTTCTCCAGGAAGTTCTTTTATTTTTCCTCAGTTGATATTTATAAGTTTTGAGGGATTCCTTGTAGGAGTCCCAGTCTATTAAAGTTTTAGATTGTTTAGCTCGGTTGAAAAGTTTTCTACATTCCTTCCTGAGCGGTTCTAACCCCGAGCTCCACCACAGTGGTTTCTGTTTTCCTCTTATTTTAATAAGAGGACGGGATTTCTGCAGTGAATGGTTAAGGGCAGTGGTAAGATCATTGACTTTTTTGTCTAGATCATGTTTGTTTCTAGGGTTTTGTAAAAGTTCAGGTTTAATAAACTTTTTCAAAATTACCCGATATTCTTCCCAGTCCGTTTTCCGATAGTTTCGGAAGACTGGTTGCTTGAGAGGTTCCTCATTAAGATCAAATTGAATGTATCAATGATCAGAGAAGGAGTGTTCAGTAGATACTTTCCAATTAGTAATCCTATGATGAACCGAATCGGAGACAAGAGTGATATCTAAAACTTCTTGCCTGTTTCTGGTAATGAATTGTGCAAAAAAAAGTAAATTGTTTAGTAAATTTTGACTACCCCAATTAATATCTATGCATAAAAATAATTACCAATGGGTGGAGGATCGAAGACGCAATTTCTCTAATCGAATACAATGGCCTGTTTCTCTGACTCAAATCTTACTTCATATTCAATCTCTTATTGATTTCTAACCGTAATTAGTAAGTAAGGAAGTAAGTAGTAAGTAAGTAATTCATTTATTTTCAATCATACATTGAAATTTCACATAACATTTTGAATTTGAGAGCTATGGCTATATAAATATTCATTTTGGTTACATTTTGACATTTTGACACAGAGACAATTGTATGTACAAATGATATTTAAGTTAAAATTTTTGTTAATTTAGTGGTGTTCTGTTATTAATAACAATCTCTACTTGTAAGTATTATTCAAAAATTTGCTTAATGTTTTCCAATCATATTCGTTTAAGATGTTTATAATCTCTTGTAATGTAAGAGTATTTTTCCCGAAAAATAATCGTCGTTGAAATTTGGATATTCAGCATATACTGTAGACAATCTTCCTTTGATTTTAAATTACACAGTGTACAAAATTGATTGAAACTTCCTTTGTAAGGATTTCCGTTTAAGTTCAGAACCTCGCATCTTGCTCTTTGTATATTAAAACTATAGTAACATCACAGAGGGGAAATCGATGTTAGCGCCACCAACGGCTCCATTAAAGGTTTTAACGGTTCTGAAAATTTAACGCTGGTTGTTCACTTAGTTATGTGGATGGTATTTTTATGAACGCTTTAATGGTTGTGGATGGTAATTTCAAAACCATTTTAATGTGCTTAAATGATTTTCAAACTATGTCATGATACGCCAAATGCAAAACAACAGACTTTTTATCATTTAGAATTAAAAAGCACATCACGCTTTTAAATTGCTAAGACATTTACGAAGCAAAGCTCCCCTAGCAAAAAACAATAATATATGATGAATTGGCTGCAAGTTGGCAGGGTTCTACGATTAACTTTTTCCGATTGAGAAGGTAGTACGTTTAATGGTGACGACAGGAGGCGATACCATCGATCTCCCCTCCGTGATGTTACTATAGTTTTAATATACAAAGGTTGTAACTCAATGGCGCAGCTTCGATACATTGGCGCATTTGGCTCTATAGCGCAATGATACACTAGCGCAGTTGTAACTCAATAGCGCAATGATACACTAGTGCAGTAGTAACTCAATAGCGCAATGATACACTAGCGCAGTTGTAACTCAATAGCGCAATGATACACTTATGGGATGGCGCAGTGATACCACAGCGCAGTTGAGAGTCTTTAGTCTTAAATATATTCTCTTCTTTAGAGCAGAGAAATCAGGATATTTTTTTGATAAGAATAATGAGTACTGAAAATAGTGGTGTTGGTTGTTGGTCTGTTGGTTGGCTGATGGATGCTTGTATGTTGTATCGCCGATAAATCTCTTAATTTTATCTGTTTACATTGTTGTTTTTGTAAAACTAGATATATCTTTAATAAACGTATGTAGCTGAATATAAAGTGGTGTTTTTAAAGTCAATTGTATGGGCGTTGGGTGGCGGCGGATACAGTTGTGTGTGGTGTGTGAGATTTACCCTCTTGGTTGTTATTTCTCTAATAAGCCACCAAGAAAGGGTGCAATGAAAAAACCGGTATGAAAAGGAACGCTTTATAAGTTGTAACTATATAACGATTGAATTTGTAAGCATAGTAAGTATGTATGTGTTGGAACTTGAAGTTTGTTAGTACTTGTTGTGTTGCGTTATTGTGTAATGTGTATAGTTCTTGTTCTTACGAATTTGATGTTCCGAAAGGATAAAAGAGTGTTTTTATCTGTTGCTGCCTATTCTTAATAGTAGTAGTAGGTGTTACAGTTAGGTAGACTCTGTCGCTAATCATTGCTTTGCTACGTATTACGGACTACGGAATTTCGCATTGAGTTTCTGAATTGAACGAAGTCAAACGCATTTTCTTTTCTGTAGTTTTTGTAGTGAAAAATATTAGCAGTTGTGTTTTCTTTTTTCTAGTGTTGTAGTGAACAAGTAGGCAAAATGTCAGTAGCCCAATTGAAAACATTGTTGAACACCACAATCTCTGACCAAATAAAGGATCTAGCCACTAAATCTGATGTTGCTTCCTTGTCGGCGGAATTAGATGCTCTGAAAACAATAAATACACAGTTAAGTCAAAGACTGACTGCGATGACCGAGCGCTGTGACCTTTTGGAGTCTCAACTTGAGTTTATCTCTCGCAGATGTCATGAGAATTCGTTGGTGTACACCTCCCTCTAGACAGAGAAACCAATGCAGTTGAACTAGCAAAACAAACTTGCAAGGGACTTCTCAAATTAAAAGAAGGTGAAGATATTCTCTTGAAAAAAACGCGAGAAATTCACAATACGCGCTTGCAAAGGGGAACCGTGTTTATGGAGCTTCACTCGGCAGAAACTGTCGAAAAAATAATGTCCGCCGCTAGCCAACTCAAAGGAATTGGCATAAGTATTCACCGTGAACAATCGTTGATGCACCGACAGAAAAGGCAAACACTCTTCGAATATAAAACGCAGCTCATGCAAATCAACCCGGAAGCAAAGATTATTTTAAAAGGCGATAAAATGCAAATAAATAATCACACGTTTGTTTACAAATTTACACGATTGCTCATTGTAAAATCTTCGACTGAGATGACATTTGTCAAAAATATGTTTGGTGACTGATCAGCTGAATATTTTGACTGCAGCGAGGGATTAATGAAGTTTGCTCCGGATGATAACCAACTTCAAACAGTACCATCAGGTTCTCAACTGAAGCCGGTGCCATCTAGGCGTGAATCACCTTTTATAATAACAAACAAAACGCAATAGGAAAGTGTTGCCGTCTGCCCAAAAATATTTAGTACTATCAATTTTTCAATTTTAGCATATAATATTACAGGGCTTAAAAGCAAACTAATGCAACCCGATTTTTTTTAAATATGTGCTTAATTTTGATATTTTTATTCTTTTAGAAACTTTTTTAGAACAAAATAATGAAAACGAATTTTATAAGTATTTTAAAGATTTCAAACTAACATTTATTCCAGCAAAAAGAAGTAATGTTCATGGGCGAGCGAGTGGAGGTGTTTTATGTGGCATCAAATCCAAATTTAACTCATTTACTCAGTTTAGAATTATTGAAAACAGAATTATAATCAAATTCGTAATCCAGAATTCAATGTTCTATATTCTTCCGGTGTACCTTAACTGCAATAAATGGCAGAATGATTTCGAAAATTTGCGAGATTTTATTACAAATTATTCATTGCAAAATTTAATGATTATTGGAGATTTAAATGCTCGAATTGGAGATTTTCAGAATTCCTATGCTCTTATTTCACAAGATAAATGGTTTTTCGGGACAAAGCGACTATCTAAGGATGAAACAATAAATCGAAATGGTAGGCTTCTAACTGAACTATTTGAGGATTTCGGTCTGTTTGTGCTTAATGGGGTGTCTAACGGTGATAATAAAGGTGAACTCACTTTTATAAGCGGTCAGGGTCAATCCGTCATAGATTTTTGTGCAATATCAGGAGAATGGCTTAGCTCAATCCGAGATTTTGAGGTTTGCGCTGCTAACTTCTCAGCTCACATGCCAATTTGTGTTAAAGCGCATTTCGAAGAGGAAATGCAGCAGAGGAGCTCAGATAATTTCCTGAGACTAAAATGGATTGAGAACAAAGCTCATCGTTACAGAACGCTCTTGAACCACTACTATAATCTTCTCCAACCTCAATCGCTGAACGATGTTGAACAAATAGAAAAAAGCATCAAAAGGATAATCTTTTTATCCGCTCCACAATCCACCACCAATCAAACGTTTCAACCAAAAAATAAATGGTACGATAGAGATTGTAGCAATGCTCGCAAGCTCTCATTCAAATATTTACAGTTGTTCAGATCGTCTAACACTGCTGCTCACAAAAACATGTACTTACGCGCCAACAAAGAGTTCAAGCAACTGTGCTTACAGAAAAAAGTACTTCATCTCAAAAGCCTAGCATCAAAACTACAGTTTTGTAAAAATTCGAAAGATTTCTGGAATAGTGTTCGGGATTTGGGAGGACGTCACCAAAGTGTTAAAATTGTTCTTGAAGCTGATATATTAGCAGCACATTTTAAAACTCTCTTGACAGCGGAAGAGAATTCTAACACCTTTTGCTATGCACTTCAAGACGTAAGAGTGTCTGAACTAGACTCCTCTATATCTTTGAGCGAATTGCAAACATGCTTACGGCTTATGAAGAACAACAAAGCTCCAGGTAGTGATGGAATCCCAGTTGAATTTTTTAAAAACTCAACTTTGCAACTTCAAAATTACATCGTGGAGTTCTTTAACTTAATGTACGACAGTGCGTGTATTCCAGCTGGTTTCACTAAAGCCCTAATATTTCCAATTTTTAAAAAAGGAGATGCAAGTCGTGCCGAAAACTATAGAGGAATATCTTTGCTAAACTCACTAAGAAAGATTTTTGCTACGATTTTGTATAGAAGGATTTCCAATTGGATAGAAGAAAACAACCTTCTTAGCGTTTTTCAGGCTGGTTTTCGCTCTGGATATTCAACCATAGATCACATTTTTGCGGTGACTAGTATAGCTAGAAAATATATTGAAAAAAACAAAAAACTCTATGTATGTTTTGTAGACTTCAAAGCAGCATTCGATACTGTCAACAGGCAAGCTTTGACATATAAACTTGAAATGCTTGGAGTGTCGAGAAAATTTTTATTAATGTACTTAAAATTTTTTGCGTCAACAACAGCAACCGTTTGGGATGGATCCAAGCTGTCGGAATGGTTTGATACGTCTGCTGGTGTTCCACAAGGATGCATTTTGAGCCCTATTCTATTCGCTTTGTTCATCGATGGTATATGTGATATTCTTCCTGGTGGTGTAACTTTTGCCGAAAGTGTCATAAAAGTTTTACTCTACGCTGACGACTTAGTGCTATTTGCTGAAAATCCTCATGCTCTTCAATTACAAATCAATAAATTGCATTCATACTGCGAAACTTGGGATCTCCACATCAATGTACAGAAAACAAAGGTTATGATCTTTGAAAGCCGACAGAGAAGAAGACCACGTGAGGAAACTTGGCGACTTAATAACCAGCAAATAGATGTAGTAAGTGAGTTCAAGTACTTAGGTGTTTTGTTGACATCAAACTTAAACTTTGGCAAACACGCTAAAGAAAAAAGCAGGGAAGCTAAGTTGGCGCTCAATTTGATGTGGCCGAGATTCTTCGCAAATCAAAATATTGATCTTTCATCAAAATACCAAGTGTTCAAAGCTACGGTTAACACCAGCTTGTGTTATGGAGTGCAGGTTTTCGGAGTCAACCCGTTAGAAGAACTCGAAGCTGTTCAAAGATTTTTCTTTAAGCGACTATATTGCAGAGTCTGGTTTACCACCCATTTACATCCAAAACCTCAAAATTCACTCAGACTACTTAACTAGAGTGATGAAGAGAAGTAGCTCCAGTCTCCATAAAAGAATCATGAACAGATTATTGGCCACAAACGCTTCCCCATTCAGAGAATGGCACCAGCTAGCGTTATCTCATGATCTAGCCTTATCTCTGATAGAGAACAACGTTTCTGATTGGACGAATATATTTGCAAGGATCATATCTAGAATAGATGACAAGTTATATAATCAACATTTAACAAGAGCTTCAACATCAGATTCTAGATTAATTTATAAGAATCTTAACCATCGATTATCAACCGAAGAAAGCTATTTCACTTTCAAATACTCTTCAGAAGTTATAAGCACGATCTTCAGAGCTAGGGTTGAAATTTTAAATCTGAACTTCATTCCTCACAGAAATGATCTTCACCAACTTTGTAATCTATGCAACAGAAGAGAGCCTAAAAATGTTTTTCATTTTATTGCAGTGTGTCAAATTTTACAAGAAATTCGTCGTTTGTATTTCCGGGAAAGTTGTCTGTCCTTAAATAGCCTCTACGAAGTCTTGAATGGAAAGAGTGGCTGGTTGTGTATGTTCAAGTATTGTAAGCATGCATTAACTTATCGCAATAGTTTCTAAAAAAAACCCTCTACCAGTTATTGCGTTAAATCAAACTTCAAGTTTGAAATCAAGCCTATATGTTGGTTGCAAATTATTCAAATTGCAGAAGATCTCAGAACCTCGCTTTCTCATTTCACCCAATCTTAGAAATTGCACTTGCTTTTTCAATTACATGTACTTAACTGTTCAACGTAATTTTTTTATAATGTACATTAAATAATAACTCTTTTTTTATTTTAATCATAGTAAACGTTTCTCTAAATTTTTATAATCTCTTCAATTGAAATTTTTTTTTATCTAAATATCTAATGAAATTATAGTTAAAATTATAAATTAATTAAAATTTTTGAAGTTTTTTAAAAATACAAATTTTTTTAGTATATAATTTATTTTTACAAGTTAATAATTTTATTTTATACTTTACCCTTTGTATCTTTTTTTATGGAATGTCTTTCCGGCAGACGGCAAAATTGCCATGTTCGTATTCTTAAGACAAAAAATGTTGTAATTATCATAAAATAAAGAATTTATCTATCTATCTATCTATCTAGTGAACAATATTGGCAGCTGTTGTTCCCAAAATTTGAACTGATTTTTTTCTGATTGCGTTTTACCTTCGAACAAAAGTAAGTTCCGTCAATTTTTTTTTTCAAATTTTAAGAAAATTGAAGCATAATCGATTGAATATTGAATTAATTGAACATTAACCAGTACCAGCTCCAGAAAACTTCACAGAAAATTGTATTGTTTTCGTTTTATACAAGTTTGTCTTATTTGACAAATTGTGTACCTACTGTTTTCTTGTGAAATATTTAACTTACAAAAAGTTATTTGGAGTTTTTTTGACATTGCTAATGCAATAAGTGTCACGCAGTAATAATGTTTGTATTTTGAAAGCTTTAATTTTTTTTATTTTTTTTTACTATGTGTTTCGATATAAAAATAAAAAACAAGTTACACAGTGCTTATTAGACTGGTTCGAAAAAGTGACTATTTTTTATCAAAACAACTCCATAGGTATATACCTTCGAGGAGGTGTAAAAAAAAGGTGCGGAAAGAAAAAGGAGAGCTCTTAATAATAATATTTAGAGGTCGCTCATAGAAGATTTCCTATAGAAATAACACTGGAAAAAAACTTTTTTCACATTATTTTTCGACAAATTTACTCCTTCAAAAGTTATTCATGGTTAAAGTTTAATTTAGAGTGAATTTAAGTTTATTTTCTTGATTTCTGACAAAATATTAACCTTGAATAACTTTTGAAATAGTGAATTGGTCAAAAAATGATAAGAAACCTTTTTTGTAGAGCGACTATAAAACTATTCTATGAAAATATGTATCGCTCATTTTGGCACTTTGCTTCTAGGCCGAAATATAAAATTTCGAAGATTAAAAGATTTTTTCCAGAGTTATTTCTTTGGGAAATGGAAAACTGCTATGAGCGACCTGTAAATAATAATATTAAGAGCTTTCCCTTGAACAGGCATCTTTCTACACCTTCTCGAAAGCATAAATGGAGTTGTTTTGAATAGAGAAATTGTCACTTTTTTGAACCAGTCTTGTGCTTATATTAAGAAAGATTTTCCTAACCAATTGTTATTTTGTAATTAGGCTAATCATTGAAACTGATATGTCTTCAAATCAAAAAAGTCAAATTTGGTTACATTTCGGAGATTTAGTTGACAAAAAATTTAAATGCAAATACTACGGTTGTGACGTGTTTTTAGTTTTCCAGCCGAGGTATCGCTCACGGCTAGCCAAGGTCAGGTGAAGAAAAACACCAAACTTCACAAAGGTCAAAGAAATTCTCTTTTATTAGAACTTAAACAATTTCACTATTATAATTAACAAAATAGAAGTAATATATATCGGTATATCGTTATGTTGCGGTGCCTTCGGTTTATCGGGCACCGTTCTGGGATTCGGAATTGCCGGGACTTCTAAGGCTTTTAGCAGGTTCACGGTTTTAGACTGGTTACCCGTACTAATCTTGTAATATCTATGGGAGAGAAGGATTATTATTTATCAATTTAGAGGGGATTACTGCCCCTAACAGTACAATTCCTTACGACACATTCGCCCTATAGGCAGTCGAAGGTAAGTCGGAGTACACGAGCGTCCGAAGACCCCGGTAGGTGAAACACGAGCGTCCGAAGACCTCGGTAGGTGAAACACAGGCGTCCGAAGACCCCGGTAGGTGAAACACGAGCGTCCAAAGACCTCGGTAGGTGAAACACGAGCGTCCGAAGACCTCGGTAGGTGAAACAGAAGCGTCCGAAGACCTCGGTAGGTGAAACACGAGCGTCCGAAGACCTCGGTAGGTGAAACACGAGCGTCCGAAGACCTCGGTAGGTGAAACACAAGCGTCCGAAGACCTCGGTAGGTGAAACACGAGCGTCCGAAGACCTCGGTAGGTGAAACACAGGCGTCCGAAGACCCCGGTAGGTGAAACACGAGCGTCCGAAGACCTCGGTAGGTGAAACACAGGCGTCCGAAGACCCCGGTAGGTGAAACACGGGCGTCCGAAGACCCCGGTAGGTGAAACACGAGCGTCCGAAGACCTCGGTAGGTGAAACACAGGCGTCCGAAGACCCCGGTAGGTGAAACACGAGCGTCCGAAGACCTCGGTAGGTGAAACACAGGCGTCCGAAAACCCCGGTAGGTGAAACACGAGCGTCCGAAGACCTCGGTAGGTGAAACAAAGGCGTCCTAAGACCCCGGTAGGTGAAACACGAGCGTCCGAAGACCTCGGTAGGTAAAACACAGGCGTCCGAAGACCCCGGTAGGTGAAACACGAGCGCGTCCGAAGACCTCGGTACAGCTGTAGCTGTGGGATCGCCAAGTACTATTCTTTGCCCCTGGTGGCACAATACTTAATAAATATGATTAGGAAAAAAGAACTTACTACCATTCACCTTTGTATCTTACTCTATTTCCTGGATTCCTCTTGGTCGTAGATTTATTTAATTCGGGATCGCTTTCCTGGTTACTTGGGAGATGTGTGTCTCTTGGCCGACGCCGGCAAACTATCTTTTTCCATGCACTGAGCCGCTCTATTTATACCAGCAGCTCAGTGTGGTGCCGTGTGCGCATCCCATATAACTTAATGGGGAAATGCCTTAAGGCCTCAACCCATAGAATCCGTTGCGTCCGTTCGCTCTCGGATTCACCTGACAGCTCGATTAAATACACACGATCTTATGAGAGGTGACCCATAAGCATCGGATGCAACGGACGCAACGCAAAAAGTAGCCCAACTTTTAACTTTTTGCGTCCGGCAGAAGAGAGACATGCGCAGTAAGAGCCAATTTGAAATTTTCTCTCTGATGACATGCGCAGTAAGAACCAATTTGAAATTTTCTCTTCTGCTACATGAGTGGTCTTGTTGAGTTGAGACACCGCAACGGATTCTATGGGTCACCCCAATCCGTTGTATCCGGCAAAACTCACAGCTGTCAGGTGAATCCGGCAGCGGACGGACGCAACTGACTGATGGGTCGGGGCCTTTACTCCCATATAATCTTCCCATCTGTTATGTTTTGTTTGCACATAAATGCTATTAATATCTGCTGTATAATGTATATTCATATGCTCGCCCTACATGATATTGCTGTGAAAACAAATACAACTCACCATCGAGCTCTGTCGACCGTCGTCGCATGCACTGCTTGTGCATGGGGAGTTGGTTGTTGGGTGGTATTACCACCTACCCAATATCTACCATCAATGGTGGTGAGGTTAGCTTTTTACCTCCATGGTACAACTTGCATACTTTCCACCACCAGGTACTGTGTCTTGGCTATATAATTATCCCCCGGTTGGTGTATCGGATGAGGGGTGTCTTTCCATTTTAATGCGCTAGATGGCGGCACACAGGTGTTGAGGAGATGAATTCAAAGCATGTAACGAGGTTCTCAAATGCCTCGTTACATATCCTCCCCCTTTTGGAGACGAGGACCTCCTCGTCTAATCCTCATACGGTAGTAAAAAAAAGTATTGTATATATTTTTTCCAATTACCTTTTTTTTTTATAAATACAATGGTCATTTGCAAAAAAAAAATTAATTTCATTTTTCTTCTTAGATATCTAAAAAAAACCCAAAAAAAACTCCTCTTCTTCTTACGAACAAAAAAAATGTTCGCCTCCTCTTTTTTTTTTTTGTTTGCATACTACGGGTGGTAATACATCTTTTGCTTCTGGCCGGTCGGTCTGTGGATTAAAATAGCCTCTCCTCTTTTAATGATGCGGCAGTCCACTAAGTCACTCTTTCGGACAAAGAAAAGGCGCTGGCGACGTCTCCCTGGTTGGTACTGGTCGTGCCGTCGAACGTCGATTCCCAGGAACGGGTCCTCCTTCTTCTTTGGTCGTGGCTGCGGCACATGGTTCGGCGGTCGACTGCCTTTTGCAGCTGCTAGCGTAGATTCTGGGTCCATCGTCTTCTTATCCCATGACCGTGGATCTGTGCGGTGTTGTTCGATTGACATGGTCACGTTCGGTTTCCTAAATCCAAATGTTTTCGGTGCGGTTGTGATGGGGTCGGTTCTTTTTTCCATTTGTCGTACTTGGCTTCTTGGCGGGTCTTGGTTCGGCGAGCTAGTTGTAGCGGTAACGTTGGCTGGTTTACGGGTAACGGTCGGGGTTCGTCTGGTGGTGGCCTTCTTATTGGCGGCGGCGGCGGTGGTTTGCTTGGTACGGGCCTCCACGGTAGTATTCTGGCTGGTACTGGTGAGGGGTGTTCTGGACCTGACGGTAGTTCGGCTGGCTACGGTGTGCGGAACTCGGGATACTCGTCTTTTAAGGTCGCTCCCTGTAGTCTGGATCATGATTGGCTCGGGCTGCGTGTTACTGTTAGTAGGCAGCTTTGGTAACGAAATGGTGGCACATGAGCAAGTAACCCTCCTAGGCATCTGATTGCTGGGACTGACTAACGACGGCGGTCTTAGAGCTGATATTCGAAGTCCGGGATACTTAGCGGGGTTGAGCTCCACTTGTCTGGCACGTCGTCCCTTCCAATCATACACGGGGCTACACCGAATCAACAGCTCGTTCGGGTTAAGTGGTATAGTGTCTCTTGGCTGCGTTGGTACAGGCGACGGCGGCGGTGTGCATGAAGCGATGAACTTATTGTACCTGGGACGTCGGTGTTTAGGTCTACGGGTCTGGCTGTACATGATTGCAATTCTATGCGGATGACAATTACAATCCCTCGTCAATCGTCCATCTTCTCCGCAGTGAGAGCAAAACAGACGGAACTGTCTTCGGCAGTTACTCCTAGTGTGACCCCGCTGTTTGCAGTTCCTGCAGTGAGTTCTCCGGTGGTACTGGTTAGCGTGCGATAGCATCTGAATCTGGTCGGTACGGTTAAAATTTGGTCGTGGTTGCGGCAATACAGCTCGGCGGTCGGTTACTGGTCGGTCAGGAAAAGTGAATCGGTTAGGTGCAGGAACGGCACGGGGCGGTGCTTGGCGGGATGTATGGTCTTCCCTTCGTATGTACTCATACTCCTCTGCCAGCTTCATAAGTTCGTCCAAAGTATCGAAATCGCGCCTTTTTATGTAGAGGTGATACTCGGATCGCAGGCTGTCGTATATGCGGTCGATACTATCCTCGACGCTTATACGAGGGTGTCGGTATATCAGGTACTGTGTGGCCTGTATGAAGTCCTTGGCCTTTTCGCGTGGCCCTTGCTTCTTCCGCAAAATCTCCTCCTCTAATTTGCAGAGATACCTAGCTGGCAAATAATGGTCTAGGAAAGAGGTACGGAACTGGGTCCATGATCTCATGCGATCTTTGTTTATGCGGAACCACTCTAAGGCGGTGCCACGTAGTATTTCCGGAAAGGCCTTGACAATATCGTCAGGGCGTATGTCGTAGCAAGCGGTTAGTTCCTCGAGCCGGTCCATGAATTCGATCGCGTTCCCTGACGAGTGGAACCTCAATCCCCACTTGCGGACGTTATTCATTAGCTCGGCCTCGTAACTGAGGATGAGCCGGCCGGTTGGTCGGAAAGCAGGCCTTGCGACCGATGGGGCGACAGGGGGTGGGGTAGCGACTTCGTCGGGGAGCACGGCGCTTAACGATGTCGGATCCCTTGCCAGGTCATCTTCGGAGGGCGGTGCGGCGGTAGGCGGCAAATAAGATGGTACCTGGAAGGAGATCTCGGTGTACAGTGGCGACTTTGGTTCGGTTTCGTTTTCCTGAGTCGGTATTTGTTTGTACTCCCGCTCAGTTACAGCTCTCTCCAAATCTGCGCACAAATCCTGCGTGGATTTCCGGAGTCTAGCCTGTTTGATGTAACTGCTAAACCGGGCTCGTAGCGTAGTTAACGTGCCTTCGGCGTCTAGCCCTAATTGACTCATACGTGTCACCAGCTCGGGTTTGCTGAGCAAGTATATTGCCCCTATACTGGCGAACACGTCGAAGCTTTCTTCGGAGTCTGTCATGTCTGGATTTTTTTTATTTTGTTCTAGCTTGTTTTTATAGTTCTAAGAGAATTTCTTTTACAACGGTGGACCTTAATAGTCCCTGCTCGGGCGCCAAATTGTGACGTGTTTTTAGTTTTCCAGCCGAGGTATCGCTCACGGCTAGCCAAGGTCAGGTGAAGAAAAACACCAAACTTCACAAAGGTCAAAGAAATTCTCTTTTATTAAGGACTATTCACATGAGCACGACCAACGAACGACGAATAAATCAAGAAATTAGATTTTAAGTACCTTACTAGCATAAATTCCTCAAGAATTTTTTTGGAAACGACGGAAACATAGTTCATACTTATTTTTAGGTGGATAAACTTTTATGTTTGTGCCTAAAATTAAAAAAATCGAGAAAAAAAGTTTATTCGTTACGAATAAACATCTAGTAGGTACGAACTGTCAGACTTTATTCTCGTTCCACATACAATCCACACTCCAACGAATAAATTTTTCGCGCGTGCTTAACCTCAAAATCAATCTACATTTTTGTTTTGCATGTAAATTTTGTTCGTTATTCGTGACGAATGTAAAACACTCATGTGAATGAAATGTCAAAATTAACGAATTTTCGTTCATTCGTCGTTCGTTGGTCGTTCTCATGTGAATACTACTTTAGAACTTAAACAATTTCACTATTATAATTAACAAAATAGAAGCAATATATATCGGTATATCGTTATTGAATAGTTGACAGAATAAGTTGTTAATTAACTCCTTGCCGCTGGTGGGAGGAAGTCAATGAAGAGAAAACTTAAATGTCTTTTGGCTCGCTGGTTTACTAGCAAGTGAATTATTTATTTCCTATTCAAGATATTTATACAACTTAACTGCTAACTAGGCAATAAATAATTCGAGATACAGACAAACAATATATACATAATTGAAATGGAAAGAAATGCAATGCAAGCAATACAATGCAATGCACTGCAACGGCTCCGAGCACGAGAACGCTGATAGTTGCAGGAGGTGTCATATTTATTCGCCAACTGGTGGTGACGTTCATTAACCTGTTGGTCATTCACCTGCTGTTGTTTACTTGGTTTGTAGTGTAGAATTCGGTCGTTTGCATTTGTTGTCACAACATGCTGGGCCCCTCAAAATGAAGATACACAGAAGTCGATGTCGTCAAAGGATGTTTGTGTGTTACGTCGTTGTTGAGACTTCGTCTTGTTGAGACTTCGCATTGGAATAGTGGTGATGGTTGGTGGTGCAAGTGGCTGATCTCTTTTTCGAAAGATGATGAAGATGATAACAGCTACGATAACTATTATAGTAAGACAGCCAGTGACTCCAAACAGTGAATATTGGTGAACTCGATGGGTACTGAATTCATTCAATATATATTCCTGATTTTTTTGAAGGTTTATTGCATTTTCCAATGTAGCAAACTCTATCGAAGTGTTTGATGGCAGCATCGACTGTTTCTCTCTTTTGAAGTTAAACGAAGTTAACGTCTCAGAAAGATTGAATGACGGTAGAAATGATGATTTTAGTCGGCTTGACATTGTTTGCTTTCCAACAATTGTCGTGGTTTGGTCATGAATTATACATTTTGCTGGTAGCTTAATCAGCCCACTCCCTCGCAGTGTAAAGGGCTCAGTATTGTAATCACAGTTAATATTAACTGTGGTTGAATTTGGAGTGCTGTATATCCATGCGTTTCCAAAGTATCGAAATCGCGCCTTTTTATGTAGAGGTGATACTCGGATCGCAGGCTGTCGTATATGCGGTCGATACTATCCTCGACGCTTATACGAGGGTGTCGGTATATCAGGTACTGTGTGGCCTGTATGAAGTCCTTGGCCTTTTCGCGTGGCCCTTGCTTCTTCCGCAAAATCTCCTCCTCTAATTTGCAGAGATACCTAGCTGGCAAATAATGGTCTAGGAAAGAGGTACGGAACTGGGTCCATGATCTCATGCGATCTTTGTTTATGCGGAACCACTCTAAGGCGGTGCCACGTAGTATTTCCGGAAAGGCCTTGACAATATCGTCAGGGCGTATGTCGTAGCAAGCGGTTAGTTCCTCGAGCCGGTCCATGAATTCGATCGCGTTCCCTGACGAGTGGAACCTCAATCCCCACTTGCGGACGTTATTCATTAGCTCGGCCTCGTAACTGAGGATGAGCCGGCCGGTTGGTCGGAAAGCAGGCCTTGCGACCGATGGGGCGACAGGGGGTGGGGTAGCGACTTCGTCGGGGAGCACGGCGCTTAACGATGTCGGATCCCTTGCCAGGTCATCTTCGGAGGGCGGTGCGGCGGTAGGCGGCAAATAAGATGGTACCTGGAAGGAGATCTCGGTGTACAGTGGCGACTTTGGTTCGGTTTCGTTTTCCTGAGTCGGTATTTGTTTGTACTCCCGCTCAGTTACAGCTCTCTCCAAATCTGCGCACAAATCCTGCGTGGATTTCCGGAGTCTAGCCTGTTTGATGTAACTGCTAAACCGGGCTCGTAGCGTAGTTAACGTGCCTTCGGCGTCTAGCCCTAATTGACTCATACGTGTCACCAGCTCGGGTTTGCTGAGCAAGTATATTGCCCCTATACTGGCGAACACGTCGAAGCTTTCTTCGGAGTCTGTCATGTCTGGATTTTTTTTATTTTGTTCTAGCTTGTTTTTATAGTTCTAAGAGAATTTCTTTTACAACGGTGGACCTTAATAGTCCCTGCTCGGGCGCCAAATTGTGACGTGTTTTTAGTTTTCCAGCCGAGGTATCGCTCACGGCTAGCCAAGGTCAGGTGAAGAAAAACACCAAACTTCACAAAGGTCAAAGAAATTCTCTTTTATTAAGGACTATTCACATGAGCACGACCAACGAACGACGAATAAATCAAGAAATTAGATTTTAAGTACCTTACTAGCATAAATTCCTCAAGAATTTTTTTGGAAACGACGGAAACATAGTTCATACTTATTTTTAGGTGGATAAACTTTTATGTTTGTGCCTAAAATTAAAAAAATCGAGAAAAAAAGTTTATTCGTTACGAATAAACATCTAGTAGGTACGAACTGTCAGACTTTATTCTCGTTCCACATACAATCCACACTCCAACGAATAAATTTTTCGCGCGTGCTTAACCTCAAAATCAATCTACATTTTTGTTTTGCATGTAAATTTTGTTCGTTATTCGTGACGAATGTAAAACACTCATGTGAATGAAATGTCAAAATTAACGAATTTTCGTTCATTCGTCGTTCGTTGGTCGTTCTCATGTGAATACTACTTTAGAACTTAAACAATTTCACTATTATAATTAACAAAATAGAAGCAATATATATCGGTATATCGTTATTGAATAGTTGACAGAATAAGTTGTTAATTAACTCCTTGCCGCTGGTGGGAGGAAGTCAATGAAGAGAAAACTTAAATGTCTTTTGGCTCGCTGGTTTACTAGCAAGTGAATTATTTATTTCCTATTCAAGATATTTATACAACTTAACTGCTAACTAGGCAATAAATAATTCGAGATACAGACAAACAATATATACATAATTGAAATGGAAAGAAATGCAATGCAAGCAATACAATGCAATGCACTGCAACGGCTCCGAGCACGAGAACGCTGATAGTTGCAGGAGGTGTCATATTTATTCGCCAACTGGTGGTGACGTTCATTAACCTGTTGGTCATTCACCTGCTGTTGTTTACTTGGTTTGTAGTGTAGAATTCGGTCGTTTGCATTTGTTGTCACAACATGCTGGGCCCCTCAAAATGAAGATACACAGAAGTCGATGTCGTCAAAGGATGTTTGTGTGTTACGTCGTTGTTGAGACTTCGTCTTGTTGAGACTTCGCATTGGAATAGTGGTGATGGTTGGTGGTGCAAGTGGCTGATCTCTTTTTCGAAAGATGATGAAGATGATAACAGCTACGATAACTATTATAGTAAGACAGCCAGTGACTCCAAACAGTGAATATTGGTGAACTCGATGGGTACTGAATTCATTCAATATATATTCCTGATTTTTTTGAAGGTTTATTGCATTTTCCAATGTAGCAAACTCTATCGAAGTGTTTGATGGCAGCATCGACTGTTTCTCTCTTTTGAAGTTAAACGAAGTTAACGTCTCAGAAAGATTGAATGACGGTAGAAATGATGATTTTAGTCGGCTTGACATTGTTTGCTTTCCAACAATTGTCGTGGTTTGGTCATGAATTATACATTTTGCTGGTAGCTTAATCAGCCCACTCCCTCGCAGTGTAAAGGGCTCAGTATTGTAATCACAGTTAATATTAACTGTGGTTGAATTTGGAGTGCTGTATATCCATGCGTTTGGTTGATGCATCTCAATCCAGTACAGCCTTGGTGATATGTCCTCAATCGTGCATGAGTCCATAATTTTCTTGTGTTGTATAATGTTTGTTTCACAAACACTAGTTGACGCTCCGGTTGTATACAGAGGATGCTGAAGTGGGCACCAGAAGATGTTGGAAGGCCTTATTTTACAAAGTAGGAATTCATCTTTGTTGATTGGATAAACATGGTTGCCTTGTAAGTTTACCATTAAATAGTCCGATGATGGAACAATTCGTGTAAAGCGTTCATTGTGATTTGTTGGAACTGACAATACTTTGTATAGCTTGAATTCTTCATTATACAACAACGGGAGACTGATCTCAATTATGATATTGTTGTTCGTCACTCTAGCTCTTGGGCTTACAATTTTATACAGCTGCAGTATGGATTCGTGATGTCTTTCGCCAGGAATCATTAAAGACTTAGGGATATTCTCATGAATCTTAGTCAACTCATTTTTGAATTGTCGGACTGAAAGGATAAGAGGGTGTATTCTTCCAGCATGCGTTGATAGCAGAATATCAAGCAATATGCTCTGGGTTGCTTTATAATTGATCATAATAAGTATCCCGTTAAGAGCAGTTGCTGAAAATCTCTCCATGTACTCGAATTTACTTGTTTCGTTTTCCAAATTCGTGACAATAGAACTTAGTAACATAATTTGATTAGAATTTTTCGATTGTTCTTTCTTGAAAATATTGACCGTGGAATCAACAATAGTTGTTTGATTTTTCATGAGTTGTAGCAAGTGTTTTTCATTTTCTTGAACAGCTTCTATTGTTTGCTCATATTTCTCAGCAAATCTTTGATCAAGTATTCCGAACAATTCATTAGTGACTGTTCCAATAAAGTCAAATGGTGATCGTCTTTGCCTTTTTAATGAATCGTCGTTTGCGTGTAAGAGAATTTCATTGTTGAGCTCTATTTGTTGAAGTTGATATTCAAATTGGTTCAGTATTCCTTCGCACTTAATAGAATCTAGTTCCTCCATTCCCGATGACGAACATACTCTCTCCATTTTTGAAACAATTTCCTTGTATGCTTCGTATTCCTGCCAATAGTTCGTCAAATTAAAGAAAACAATTGTCTTCCATGAGCTTGAAATCAAATTTGCCTGTCCCACATCTTCGAAGTATATTCCAGGGTGTGTTTGAAATGGAACTATCTCGACATCGTAGGGGACTGGAGTGGAGCCGACTATGTTGAGAAAGGCAAACAAAGTGCATAAAGAAAGAATTTTATGTGAGCGATTTGTGGATGTATTGACTTGTCTCACTTCCCTATCTTCCTCATCATTTTCTATTGGTAATTTACATAACTTTGTTATGGGTCGCTTGAACTGTTTATTGTTACTAAATACAGTTGCAGCCCGAACACCGTTGTCACTCCCAGGATGAACTTCTGATATCCTTCCCATCATCCAGGTGGTCGGTGGTAGCCGGTCTTCCTTGATAAGAACTATATCGCCAGTTTGAATGTTGTCTTCTTTTTGTTTCCATTTAGGCAATTGTTGAAGCTGTGACAAATATTCTGATGACCAGATTTTCCAAAAGTCTTGAGTCATTTTTTGTATTAGTTGCCAGCGTGAGCGGAACGTTTTCTTTTCATCAATGGGTTGTTCGGGTACAGCATTCAGAGAACTTCCGATTAGAAAATGTCCCGGAGTAAGTATCGTAGTGTTGTCAATATCGTTTTCGATTGCCGTAAGTGGTCGGGAGTTTAGGCATGCTTCTATTTGAGTCAACAATGTCGAAAGTTCCTCAAATGTTAACATGGTGTCTCCAATTATTCGTTTTAGGTGAAATTTTGTGGATTTAACGCTTGACTCCCACAAACCGCCAAAGTGCGGTGCTGCTGGTGGTATGAAATGCCATTGCATTTCATGTTTCGTAAGCATTGATGATGCGTCTACTACACCGTACTTAATGGCTGCTCTCACTTGTTGTTGGATTTCCTTGTTAGCTCCAATGAATGTAGTTCCATTGTCACTGTAAAAATGTGAACATATCCCTCTTCTTGATGTGAACCGCTTCAATGCTGCTATGAATGCTGCTGAAGTGAGGTCACTCACAAGCTCGATGTGAACTGCTTTTGTAGCAAAGCAGACAAATATAGCGATGTAGCCCTTAGTTGACCGGTTTCCTCGTCCTTTTGAGATCAGTATTTGAATTGGTCCAGCATAGTCAACACCCGTATGTGTAAAGGGTCTTGATTGTGTCACTCTTGCTGCTGGAAGTAGCCCCATTTGTTGAGTATTTGGTTGAGCAGCAAATCTAAAGCATCTTATACATTTATTTATTACTTGTCGGACACATCTTTTTGCTTGTATAATCCAGTAGCGTTGTCTCAATTTAGCCATTGTAAGTCGAATACCACCTTGGAGTGTGCGTTCATGGGCATCTTCTACTAATAGTTTTGTGAACCACTCTTGATGTGGTAAAATGATAGGATGTTTCTCTGAGCTAGAAAGATCCGCGTTTTGTAGCCGCCCGCCCACAACAAGGATGTTCTCGTTGTTCAGAAACGGGTTCAGAGATAGTACCTTACTCTTTTTGTTGATCGCCTTCCCATCTCGTAAAGATTCTAGTTCCTTGGAATACACCTTCTCTTGTAGATACCGTATGATTCCTTTACTTCCATCGCTCAATTCCCTTGTTGTTAGGTTACCCGTTTCCGATGGTTTCTTCTTTAGTTTGTTTTTGCAGTTCGATATGAATCGTCTGCAATAAGCAGCGACTCTTATTAGTTTTGTGTATGAAGAAAATCTCTTAGTCAGGTCGTCAATTTCTTCAACTCTAATTGTTAAAACCCTTTTTGCTTCGGGTATATCGATCACTGCGATTGGCTGTTGGTTATTTAACGGCCATTGTTCAGAATCGAATTTCAGCCAATAAGGTCCATTCCACCATAAATCATTGGTTGCCATCTGTTCTGGAAGGCATCCTCTTGAACCATCATCAGCTGGATTATCAGTTGACCGAACATGTCTCCAGCAGCTAACGTTTACTGCCTCTTGTATTTCTGAGACTCGGTTCGCAACAAATGTTTTCCAGGTCGACGGACATTTTTGTAGCCAGGCCAACGTTATTCTCGAATCTGTCCAAGCAAATATGTTTTTAACTTGGCACCCAAATGTCTTCATTGTTTCTGCCAGCAGCTTTGATAACAGGTGAGCACCACATAGTTCCAATTTCGGAAGAGATATTTTTTTTCGGATTGGGGCCACCTTTGTTTTTGCAGCTACAATTGTTGTAGCAAAGAAACCCATTGGTAGAGCTATCCTGGCATAAACTACTGCTGCATATGCTTCCTCTGAAGCATCACAAAATCCGTGAAGCTCAAATTCTTGAACCTTTGTGGAGTTTATCCACCTTGGAATTCGAATGTCTTCCACTGCAATCAGGTTTATCCTTAGTTTGTTCCACTGTTTTTGCAGTTCGGTTGGAAGTGGTTCGTCCCATTGAAGCTCTGCTTGCCAAATACGTTGCATTAAAATTTTGGCACTGACAGTTACTGGAGCCAACCATCCAAGAGGATCGAATAACTTGGCTATTTCGGACAATGTTTTGCGTTTGGTAAGTATTTCCTTAGTTATTTTTGTATCGACGTTCACCTTGAATTGAAATGTGTCACTTAAAGGATTCCAGTGTATACCCAAAGTTTTTATAGTTTCGTCTTTCATCACGTCTTTGTTTTGTTGATTTCGTAACTCAATCGGTATATGTTGTAGTAGTTTTCTGTTGTTTGCAGCCCATTTTCGAAGCTGAAAGCATGCTCCCTTAAGCATCTCGTCAAGTTCTTTCTGAGCTGCCCTGCACTCCGCGATGGTATCTCCTCCAGACATAACATCATCAACATAGAAGTCATTGTTAATTATTTCTGCAGCGGTCGGATAGTTGGATTGTTCGTCCTTAGCTAGTTGTTGAAGAGTCCTAATAGCCAGATAAGGTGCTGATGCTGTACCATACGTGACAGTCGTTAGTTTGTACTCTTTAATAGGTTGGTTGTTAGAACTGCGCCATAATATCCTCTGGTAATCTTGGTGTTCTTCGTGTAATTCAATTTGGCGGTACATTTTTTCAATGTCCGAAGAAAAAACATATTTATATTTTCTCCAACGCGTCAAAATTGTAGTTATGTCGTCTTGGAGCTTAGGGCCTATCAGCATTAATTGATTTAAGCTTACTCCAGTCGTTGATTTTGCTGACCCGTCAAAAACAACACGAAGTTTGGTTGTTGTACTTGTAGGTTTAATAACGGCATGATGTGGCATATAGAAAATATTGTTTTTATTGGATGAGTTGTTACTGACTTCTACCATGTGCCCCAGGTTGAGAAACTCGTTTATAACTTGTGTATAATCGTTTTTTAGTGTAGGATTCCTGTTAAGCTGCAACTCCAGCTGTCGAAATCTAGCTGTAGCTCTATTTCTTGATTCACCAAGTGGATTTGTTTGGATTAATTCTTCGTCGAATGGGATCTTCACAACATATCTCCCATTGTCCTTTCGGTAGTGTGTATCCTTATAGATTTGTTCGCACCGTTTATCTTCCGGCTTTTGGAATTTTGGTTGATTAACCTCTTCTATCTCCCAAAATTTTTCTAGTTGTTGATCAATTGATGTAAGTGCTACTAGTCCAGTAACCCTGTATGTGTCGGGAATGTCGTTTGATGTTCGTCCAGAGATCAGCCAACCTAACTGTGATCTTTGAGCGATTAGTGATCTAGCAGCGACTCGTTTAATACCACTTAAAATGATGTCGCCATATGTATCAGCTCCAATTATCATATCAATTGGCCCAGGAATATTGAATGTTGGATCAGCAAGCTCTAGACGATCGAACTTTTCAACTTGTTTAGTGTTTGTTTGCTTCGAAGGTTACTGCCTTGTCAATTTTGACAGCACCAGAGCTTCTATTTTTAGCTTAAAACTCGAAGCAAAATGTGGCATTATGGTCACATCTACCTTATTGGTGGCAATTCCTGCTTTTGTTGCTCCTAGTCCGCTGACTTCAACACAAACGTCCTGTCTCTTAAGTTTCAGTGTCTGTACAACCGACTCGGTGATTAGCGAGGCTTGGGATCCAGGATCGATAAGTGCTCTGACTGTAACGTACTGTCCCTTGTCTTTATTAACTTTTAGAATTGCCGTTGCGATTAAAACATTCTGGTTCTGTTCGCTATGATTTATTTGTGCGGATGATCTTGCAGCTTCTATCAGTTCTGTTTGTTTTGGCTTATCAGTCCATTCCATGTGAAGAAGTGAATGATGTTTCTTGTTGCAATGTTGGCAATTTTTCTTGCTAAAACATTGGATCTGTTTGTTATGCCTCAAACAGTTCAGGCAAAGCTTTGCCTGCTTGCACTGTGTCCATCTTTCTTTTGGCGATAATTTTAAAAACTTTTGACACGCGTTTATTTTATGGTCTCCTTTGCATATTGGACACTGAATAACTTTTGCATCTATGATGAAGTTACGGACTCCATATCTTGGTTCCTCAAATGAGTTCTTTTGTTTTTTGTATGTTGACATTACTTCAAGAGCTTGGTAACGTCTTTCCAGAAAGTCGAGGAGAGTCTTCATTTTCGGCATTTTATTTGGCTCCTCTAAACCTTGTTCAAACAAATTTCTTGATTCTGTGTCAAGTGACTTTGTAGTCATATGAACAATCATAGGACCCCATGAAGAAGTGTCGTAGCCCAAATTTTTTAGTGCCGCTAGTCCCTCTTTAATGGCATCCAAGCTGTTTTTAATGGAAGACGCTGTTGGAGCGCTATTGTGTCCAGATTTGAGCATCTTCTCTATATGCATAGACACTATTTTTCGCTCATTGTTGTATCTACTTTTTAAGATCTCCCAAGCGCTATTATAGTTTTCACTTGAAAACGTTAGATGCTTTATGAGTTGCAGGGGCTCTCCTTCCAAATGAGTTTTTAAATACTCCATTTTTTCAGTCGTTGTTAAATTGGCCTTGGCGTGTATTATATTGAGGAACAGGTCATAAAACTGCTGCCACTCCAAATAATTACCCTTAAATGTCGGTATTTTAAGTCTTGGAAGCATTGATTCAGTCTTATGTTCCTTCGGCTTGTTGTTACTACTGGAGAGTTTTGATGCCATTGTATTGAGAAATCTGTTGACCTCTTGTTTGACATTTTTATATTCCTTATTCGTTACATAAGGTTTCTCAAGGTCTTCTTCAGATGAATTGCAGATGAAGTCTTCATGTAATTCAGTGAATGTTCGCAACTGCTCCAGCAGTATTTTTTGTTGAAAGTCGTAAATGTCCTTGGAATATTCATCGAATGTTTGTTCAAATTCTTCTATGTTCTCGATAATGGCCGTTATCCTCAGCTTTAACTTTGTCAACCGTTGACCTTGTACGGTAGTTGAATTCTTGTCCGGCTTTGCGGTGTCGGCTTTGTAGGCAGAAGCATTAGATGTCTTTTCAATTTTCTTTGAAGTTTCTGCAGTGGTAGCATCTTGAGGGACTTTAGGCCTTTCCATTTCCTTCGAAGCTTGTGCGATGTTCTTTGAAGTTTCTGCAGTGGGAGCATCTTGAGGGACTTCAGGCCTTTCCATTTCCTTCGAAGCTTGTGCGATGTTCTTTGAAGTTTCTGCAGTGGGAGCATCTTGAGGGACTTCAGGCCTTTCCATTTCCTTCGAAGCTTGTGCGACACTTGGATCTATATTTTCCAATTCTCGTTTGAAACTTTCGTACAATGATTTTACTCTGTTGTACGTATCCCTTTGTATGTAGGGTGTATCAAATTTTACAAAGGGAACTATTTGAATATGGTTTGCGTGAAATTCAGACCAACATTTTTCGAGGCGTTCTAGCCTTTCTTCTTTGTATTTCTGTGTTTTTCTGGAGGCACTATCCTTGCCGAAGTTTCGACATTGCTTTTCGATTTCTTCTCTCAAGGCCTTTTGCTTCGAGCTTATAATAAACACATCTGTTTCGTCCAACATCTTAGTTTTTTGTTTGAATTGTCTTGTTCTATATTGTAGATAATCTTATAGATAGCGACAGTAGTTTTTTCGTACTTTGATTGCGTTGTTTTTGTAACTTTACTTTTCACTAGCCAATGTTTGAAGCCCTGGCTACGCTTTTCACTAACCAATGTCTAAGCCCTGGTTACGCTTATTTGCTCACTTTTCACTAGCCAATGTTTGAAGCCTTGGCTACGCTTTTCACTAACCAATGTCTAAGCCCTGGTTACGCTTATTCGCTCACTTTTTACTAGCCAATGTTTGAAGCCCTGGCTACGCTTTTCACTAACCAATGTTTGAGCCCTGGTTACGCTTTCTTGTTCATTTCCTCGAAGGACCATGAATAGTTGACAGAATAAGTTGTTAATTAACTCCTTGCCGCTGGTGGGAGGAAGTCAATGAAGAGAAAACTTAAATGTCTTTTGGCTCGCTGGTTTACTAGCAAGTGAATTATTTATTTCCTATTCAAGATATTTATACAACTTAACTGCTAACTAGGCAATAAATAATTCGAGATACAGACAAACAATATATACATAATTGAAATGGAAAGAAATGCAATGCAAGCAATACAATGCAATGCACTGCAACGGCTCCGAGCACGAGAACGCTGATAGTTGCAGGAGGTGTCATATTTATTCGCCAACTGGTGGTGACGTTCATTAACCTGTTGGTCATTCACCTGCTGTTGTTTACTTGGTTTGTAGTGTAGAATTCGGTCGTTTGCATTTGTTGTCACAACAGTTATGTTGCGGTGCCTTCGGTTTATCGGGCACCGTTCTGGGATTCGGAATTGCCGGGACTTCTAAGGCTTTTAGCAGGTTCACGGTTTTAGACTGGTTACCCGTACTAATCTTGTAATATCTATGGGAGAGAAGGATTATTATTTATCAATTTAGAGGGGATTACTGGCCCTAACAGTACAATTCCTTACGACACATTCGCCCTATAGGCAGTCGAAGGTAAGTCGGAGTACACGAGCGTCCGAAGACCCCGGTAGGTGAAACACGAGCGTCCGAAGACCTCGGTAGGTGAAACACAGGCGTCCGAAGACCCCGGTAGGTGAAACACGAGCGTCCGAAGACCTCGGTAGGTGAAACACGAGCGTCCGAAGACCTCGGTAGGTGAAACACAAGCGTCCGAAGACCTCGGTAGGTGAAACACGAGCGTCCGAAGACCTCGGTAGGTGAAACACGAGCGTCCGAAGACCTCGGTAGGTGAAACACAAGCGTCCGAAGACCTCGGTAGGTGAAACACGAGCGTCCGAAGACCTCGGTAGGTGAAACACAGGCGTCCGAAGACCCCGGTAGGTGAAACACGAGCGTCCGAAGACCTCGGTAGGTGAAACACAGGCGTCCGAAGACCCCGGTAGGTGAAACACGAGCGTCCGAAGACCTCGGTAGGTGAAACACGAGCGTCCGAAGACCTCGGTAGGTGAAACACGAGCGTCCGAAGACCTCGGAAGGTGAAACACAAGCGTCCGAAGACCTCGGTAGGTGAAACACGAGCGTCCGAAGACCTCGGTAGGTGAAACACAGGCGTCCGAAGACCCCGGTAGGTGAAACACGAGCGTCCGAAGACCTCGGTAGGTGAAACACAGGCGTCCGAAGACCCCGGTAGGTGAAACACGAGCGTCCGAAGACCTCGGTAGGTGAAACACAGGCGTCCGAAGACCCCGGTAGGTGAAACACGAGCGCGTCCGAAGACCTCGGTACAGCTGTAGCTGTGGGATCGCCAAGTACTATTCTTTGCCCCTGGTGGCACAATACTTAATAAATATGATTAGGAAAAAAGAACTTACTACCATTCACCTTTGTATCTTACTCTATTTCCTGGATTCCTCTTGGTCGTAGATTTATTTAATGCGGGATCGCTTTCCTGGTTACTTGGGAGATGTGTGTCTCTTGGCCGACGCCGGCAAACTATCTTTTTCCATGCACTGAGCCGCTCTATTTATACCCGCAGCTCAGTGTGGTGCCGTGTGCGCATCCCATATAACTTAATGGGGAAATGCCTTACTCCCATATAATCTTCCCATCTGTTATGTTTTGTTTGCACATAAATGCTATTAATATCTGCTGTATAATGTATATTCATATGCTCGCCCTACATGATATTGCTGTGAAAACAAATACAACTCACCATCGAGCTCTGTCGACCGTCGTCGCATGCACTGCTTGTGCATGGGGAGTTGGTTGTTGGGTGGTATTACCACCTACCCAATATCTACCATCAATGGTGGTGAGGTTAGCTTTTTACCTCCATGGTACAACTTGCATACTTTCCACCACCAGGTACTGTGTCTTGGCTATATAATTATCCCCCGGTTGGTGTATCGGATGAGGGGTGTCTTTCCTTTTTAATGCGCTAGATGGCGGCACACAGGTGTTGAGGAGATGAATTCAAAGCATGTAACGAGGTTCTCAAATGCCTCGTTACACGGTCAACAACTTTCTGTTAAGAATGGATCAACGTGCGGTCTTATTCGCCATTTAATGAAAAAACATCCCACTCAGCGAATAGAAAGACAACTTGTTCCGGAGCCAGAACCATCAGTTGCTCAAGAAATTCCTATATCGCTAAGCCATTTATCGCAAAATTTAAATTCAACTGCCTCTACTTCCTTAGCAGTTAGCTCGGTTCGAAGAACGCAACTAAATCTTAATGATTATTTCAATCGGCCCTTGCCAATTCAAAAACACAAAGCGTTAGACAGGCAGTTGATTGTTATGATAACTAAAGAGTACCATCCATTTAGTTTTGTCGAAGATAGAGAATTCCGACACTTTCTTCACTTGTTGAACCCCAGCTATAAACTACCAACGAGGAAAACTGTTTCCGGCTCGATGATACCTGCACTTTATAATGAAATACGGGAAAAGTGAAGGTTCGACTCTAAAGAGCTTTTGCAGTTTGCTTAACGATGGATGGTTGGACTTCAAGAAACCAAGATAGCTTCTTTAGTGCTACCGCCCATTACATTGCCGAAGAAGGCGATAAGCTACATCTGGCCTCTGACCTTTTGGGATGCCAACCATTCAGCGAGAAGCATACTGCAGAGAACATTTGTGCTAACATACAGAGAACGTTAGAAGAGTGGGACATCCGTGAAAAAGTTGCAGTAGTAGTGACGGACAACGCAGCTAATATGAAGGCTGCTGTTCGTAAAGGGAACTGGAAGCACTGGGGCTGCTTTGCCCATTCACTGAATTTATTTGTTCAATCTGCACTTAAGCTTATTCAAGTGGTTATCGACAAAATCAAAGCTATTGTTCGATATTTCACAAAGAGCACCAACGCCAACAACCAACTAAAAGAAACACAGGAAAGAATGGGTCTACCAGTGTTGAAGCTAAAAAATGATGTACCAACGCGATGGAATTCAACGTATGACATGATTTCCCGTGTTCTTAGTTTGAAGATGGCACTGATTTCAACAATAGCAGTTCTGAATTCAGAGACGCAAGGTGGAGAACACATCATCTTATTAATAAACGATGAATGGATTGTGGCTGAACAGTCCCAAAAAGTGCTGGAAATATTTTACGATGTTACAAACGCCATTGGTGGCGAAAAAAATGTGGGTGTCTCCGCTTTGATCTTATACAACAAGGAAATTGCTAAGCAGCTTAACACCTACAATGCTAATTCCAGCAACCTTAAACCTGACGTTCAGAACTTAGTGAAAATGCTAATTCATGAAACCTTTAAAAGATTCGGTGGACTAGAGGATGACGAACTTGTATCACAGGCAACGGTGTTGGATCCTCGATTCAAAAAGTTTGGTTTTATCGAAGAGCGAAAATATCGACGAACCATTGAACGACTCTATGATAAGGTTGCAAGTATTAGAACTCAAACTTATCCGAGCTGCACAACGACTTCAATCAGCAATGATCTGCCACTAGATTCGATTCGAAATACCACCAACGAAAACGATGTTGATATGCTACTGAAGGACTTTGATGTTGAAGTACAGAGGCATATCAATCCTGTTAACTCAACGGCTTCTGCAGTGATTGAAGTTGATAAATATCTTGAAGAGCCTATGCTTCCTACAAAGGACTCTCAAGGTCTTCAACAAGATCCACTGAATTGGTGGTTTCAGCGAAAGCATATTTACCCACGGCTTTTTCAAATTCTGAAAAACAGGCTTTGCATGATGGCTACATCAGTCCCATGCGAAAGAATATTTTCTCATGCAGGACAGATAGTTTCAGAAAAACGAGAAAGACTAAAAACCAAAAAAATTGCTGAAGTTGTTTTTTTGAACTATAATCTAAATAATGATTAAATAAGCTTTTTTTTCGCTAATAATAAATAAAGATTTTTGTTAAACTAAAAGAACTGGAATAGTTACTAATCTAGAAAATGTTTTTCTTTTATCGCTTAGTTTTATTATTATTTTTTTACTATTGTTAAGCTGTAAGAATTTTCTTTTTTATAAGTGGATTTCAACAATTTTTTTTGTTTAGTTGATGTAAGTTAAGCTTAAAGCTTTCTTAAAAATTTCGATGGTTGTGCTATTGATTCTAGTTTTTTCTTGTCACAAGTATTTTTTAACTCGTGAATTTGCATTAGCTTTTAATTTTACTTATTTGTTGTTTATCCTAAAATGCTCAAAGCTTTTTTTGAAAGTTGGTGATTGATTCTAGTTTTTTGTCATAAATGTAAGCCTTGAAAACACTTCTCTTACTAAGTTTTTGAAATAAAGTACATACTACTATTTTCTTTCACTATCACACGATTTCTTTTTGTTTACATTTTGATCTCAGCCAAACCTTACTACAACGGTAAGCGTTGCAGCATTTATGCGGATTGAGTTGACTGACTTTATTTTTCTCAGCAGGTGAAACACTTTACCTGAGAAATCATTCATCAATCTCACCTATGTAATCATATAAAAAGTTTAATTTTGTCAAATTACTTCAACTCAAAATATACAAGACATAAAAGAAAATAAATCATTTTTCCACTGGATATATTCAGTCCAGAAAAATTGCGCCATAGCGCACGATTTTTTGCTGCGTTACCCATGTTTAGACTGAACGGTTTGATGTTGCTGAACATCTATCTATAGGAGTATTGAGGTTGACTATGAGGACGTTATAAATATAATGGCAAAAGTTCCAAGGCAGAAGGCGCATTGATTTTATTTTATAAAATACTAGCTGTGCCCGCGACTTCGTCCGCGTGGAATAGTGACTTTCGGCAGCATTTTTAATTTTTGAGTAACCTATTGTTATATTACTTTACTTTTGTACATTTTTGCACACGATGTTCTTAATTTTTTCTTCTTTTGTGAAATAAAATTGCTTTGCCGTAAGTACTTCCGTTCCCATGGGAATAATGGAACAAAGAAAAAAAAACAGACATGCATATATAATTTTGGAATTTTTGGAATATTAGTAACGACTCCCGTTCCCGTGGGAATATGGTGATCGTTCTCATGGGAATATGGGAATGAGTTATGGTTTATGTTACTCGCTCGGAGTTGTGTAGCATTCTAACGGCGGAAGAATTTTTGAAATCGGTGCAGTAGTTTCTAAGTTCTCGTTTACGTTCCCGTTCCCGTAGGAATTGGGATAAAACATAAAGTCTATGTCTTTCCGCAGGTCTTAGACTACATCTGTACAAAATTTCATTTGAATTGGTTCAGTTGTTTGGGCGGAAGATGGTTACATAGAAAGACGAACAGACAGAGCTACTTTTGCAATTATAATATTAGTGTTGAATGGTAATGAATTACCTGTTGCATTTGCCACTGCACTATGTGTGTGTGTTTTTTCTTCCCTTCGATTCTTCCTTCTTTTTGTCGTGTTTAATAGTAAAACCCTTTTTTTAATTTGTTGAGTTCTTATTTCTGTATTTTATTGTAATATACTTGATTTAATTTAATGTATAAATTCCGTTTTCTTGTTTTAACTTTTTTCTATGAAAATGGAGGTTTGGTGAAGGTGGCTGCTGTTAATCGAATGAATTTGGTTTCTCCATATATTTCATTAAGGCGGCGGAGAAGCCGCCGCACATTAATTAGCCGCGAGCCGACTAATATTCAAGTAAATCTCAAACTCTCCACTTTGAGGTTGGCAACCTACTAGGGCATATTTTCGTTGGAGATTCACCTGAACATTACCGGCCGCCTTGCAATATTTATTGCGAAATTTATTATTGTGAGAGAGCACTATACCACCATACCACCAAACACCAAATTCAAGTTAATTGACTTTTAATTTATCATAGTAAAGTTTTAATTGTAAAATACTGTTCAATAAAGAGTTTACATTCATCCTTTTGAAAACATTACCATTTCTATATGGTTATACGTATTTCATAATATTTTTCATTTTCTCAAAACTTAAAGATATCTTACAATGTTTTTTCCAATTTGCTCTACCGTTTATAATTGTATTAAGTAAATTTGGTTTTTTTTTTTTTTAAAAAACACAATGGAGAGCAGCCTTAATTTTTGATTTGAATACATGTATTTCATTCTGAATACGCTATTAATAAAGATTTTTAATCGCTTTCATTCTGCTGCTGAGGTAGGAGGACACAAAGTTTGGCAATCGAACGCATGACGATTCCATTCGCAGTTTTTACTTCTGCTACCCGACTTTTATTATCTTGTCCGGCAACACTTTGACAACTCGACCAAGGCGCCACTCGTTGGGTGACAAATTTTCGTGTCGAATAATAATTAAATCATTTATTTCAATATTTCTTTTTGGATATTTCCATTTGTACCTCTTATGGAGCTCTTTTAAATATTCTTCCTTCCACCTCGCACAAAGTTGATAATGGAGAATTTTCAACTTTTTCCACCGGTTCATTACACTAAGGGATTCTTCTTGGAAAGATGGTTCAGGCAGACCTGTCATTAAGTCGCCTGTGAGAAAATGACCAGGGGTCAATGGAACAATGTCAGTCAAATTTTCAGACATGGATGAGATGGGGCGAGAATTTAGGCTACACTCTATTTGAGTAAGCAGAGTTACAAATTCTTCGAATGTGAATTTTTCGTTGCCTGCCACTTTTCGAAAATGCATTTTGAAGCTTTTAACGCCCGCTTCCCATAACCCACCCATATGAGGTGAACCGGGAAGAATAAAGTTCCACTTTATTTGTGAGAAATGATGAGCGGAGGCGGTAGGACATTGCGTAAGTGACATATGAAAGTCAGATAAAAGAACTTTAGAGGCTCCCACGAAATTAGTTCCGTGATCGGAAAACACTTTATCAGGCGTTCCTCTTCGAGACACGAAGAGAGTGAATGCAGCTAGGAAAGCTTGTGTTGTGAGATCGCTCACCAGTTCCAGATGTATGGCTCGTGTCGCAAAACAAACAAAAATACATACATATCCTTTGTCCAACCGACATTTTCGACCATAATACGTTTTAATTAAAAACGGTCCTGCAAGGTCTACCCCTACATTCGTAAATGCCCGCGTCAAAACTGTTCTTTCTTTGGGTAACGCACCCATTAATTGCGTTTGCACATGTTTTTTGTACCGAGTACAAGTTGTACAGTTAATTATACATTTTTTTATAAGGTTTTTGATGCGTGGTGTCCAATATTCTGATCGAATCATCCGCAACATGAGTTGAATTTCACTCGTGAACATATTCCACGTTCCGTAGAATGAATAGACAATTGACAGGGAGTAAAATCGGAAATTTTTGACTGTAGGACAAAGTCGATTGCACCAATCTTCCATTGGAGCGCAAAATACCGTCTTCGTCGATTATGGGATTGAATTTTTCCAACCAATTCTTGGAAGCTAACTGTTTTTTCTGTAACAAATCAGAATATTCTTTTTGAAAGTATTTTTTTTTTTAGTAAAAACGACAAGTTTTCGTTTTGCTAATACAATTTCTTCGTGTGAGAGTTCTGAACGTGTGTGTTTCAAGTTTCCACGTTTTTTGAAAGAGTGACAAAATCGCAAGATGTAAGCGAAAACACAAACCATCTTATGCCAGTTTGAATATTTGCACAGATCTTCTTCAAAATCTTGAACGACTTGAACTGTTAGTGTTTTAATATTTTTCATCTCTAAAACTGACTCATCGACTGGTTTATGCTTAAATTTGGCCACTCTGACTCTGATTGCACCAACCATTCAGGACCATTCCACCACAATGAATTGAGTTTTAACTCGGCCGGAGAAACCCCCCCTTGTAGCCAAATCAGCTGGATTTTCAGATGAAACAACGTGTGGCCAATTTTTCACCGAAGAATTTTTCAAAATTTCCGCTGTTCGATTTGCGACAAAGGTTTTCCACGAACTTGGATGTTTCTGAAGCCAGGCCAAAACTATGGTAGAATCCGTCCACAAATGGACTGACGAAAGGTTTTGTATCTGAAGTGAGGCTGACGCTAAATGGAGCATCCTTGACAAAAGAACAGCACCTTGTATTGTAACTCTAATCTGGGCAACGAAATTGTACTCACTGGGGCTACTTTCGATTTGGCCCACAACAGATGTGAGGTAATGAGAGGAATAGGCCTTTTCCGACGAATCGCAGAACCCATGTATTTGCGATACACTATGTGGACCATATTCTACCCACCGAGAAATACGCACTGTTGCAACTTCATGCAAACTGGATACAAATGTTCTCCACCTTTGTTCTGTAATGGGAAGAAGATTGCTATCCCAATCAGTATTGTCTTTCCATATTTGTTGCATCAGTATTTTAGCGACAATCACGACAGGTGCCACCCACCCTACCGGATCATAAAGTTTCGCTATCACTGATAAAACTGAACGCTTAGTGAAAGAACTAGCTTGGTGAATTGACTGAACCGAAAAGGAAAATGTATCCACTGTTGCCTTCCACTGCATACCGAGAGTTTTAACTGAACTTTTATCATCCAATTTCAAGAAGTCTTCGTTAAGAAGTGAACCCTTTGGAACAGATTCCAACAACTCCTTTGAGTTCGACGTCCATTTCCTCAAGTTCAAACCAGCCGATTGCAAAGCAAGAATTAATTCGGATTGCGCTTTTAACGCTGTGGAAATATCATGTGCTCCTGATAACACGTCATCTACAAACAATTCTCTTTGAAGTATAGTGGAAGCTAGAGGATGAGAGATTTTTACTGTTTTAGCTAAGTGGTGCAGTGTACGAATGGCCAAGTATGGAGATCAAGACACACCAAATGTTAATGTCGTCATTTCAAAAACACTGAGAAGATCCTTTGGGTTTTCGCGAAATAAAATTTTTTGAAATGGAGTTTGATCGGAATGTATTTTAATTTGCCGATACATTTTTTCTATATCGCTATTGAAAACATATTTGTAAAGCCGCCAGTTCAACATTAAAAGCGTTATGTCCGTTTGCAGCGCTGGGCCCGGATACAATACGTCATTTAAGCTCTTCCCGTTTGAAGAAGCGAATGACGCATTGAAGACAACACGAACCTTTGTCGTTAAGCTTTCGGGCTTTATTACTTATGCCGCATCACGCGCATATAAAACGCTTTTTGTTCGCTTAAACCAGTCTTTGATGAATCACTGGGCTTCATGTGACCCAGGTCAACGTACTCCGATAAAACCGAATCATACTCATGTTTAAAGCTAGGGTTGCTTAAAAGACGCCTCTCATTTTTGAGGAATTGCCGCTGTGCATTTCCGTATGAAAATGCTAAACGAGGATCTTGTAAAAAGTCTTCTTTGAATGGCAACCGCACTACATAACGACCGGTGTCATCACGATACGTGGTATTTTCAAAAAGATCTTCACAAAATTGTTCCGCGGCCGTCCATACTTGAATTTGTGGGAGCTCTTCTACTATCCTAAACCTTTGAATTTCATCTACAACAGAAACTCCGTTAAAAAACGATAGTGATTTGGAAGGCTGCATAATAGGTTTGTTCGTTGAAGCCCTAGGGTCGCCATGGGGTCGCCACAAAGCGTTTTTTGAGAAACCTAAATTCGCACTGAATGTCAAATTGAGTGTTTTTTGAGCCATAGGTTTGCCACAGGTTTTCTCCAAACTCGCCCTAGCTTTTTGCTGTGGCGATTTGAGGGCTGTCAAATATCATGTGTTTTTATTTAAGTGGCAGGGATGTGTGGCGATTTGTGGTTTAGCGTTTTTTGAGGACTGGAAAACCCAGTTTTTTTTGACAACTCATGGGGTTGTCAAGAAAACCTGGGTCAACACTGGGGAAAGTTCAACGAACAGACCTATTATTTGCAGAATTGGGGTTTTGCAGGGGGCCCAGTAAAACCCATCCAAAAACTGTGTTTTGAGCCATTAGTTGCTAAAACACCTTATGTTTCAAACCTTCACGGATAATAGACGCAGTGGCGTAGCGTGAGTGTCTGCCGCCCGGGGCGGAATAAAATTTTGACGCCCTTTTATTTAGGTATTTTAATTTAATGTGTAGGTACTATACCCTACATACATTAATTAAAGAGAACTTTTCGGTTAGAGCAGTCATCATTATTTTGCATTACCGTAATTCCCGTTTATTTACCTTCCCGCTTTGATGCACAACCCGTTTATGTAAGCAATCTTTTCTACGCTTGTTATTTTGTTTGATATTGTTCACAAATCAACCCTGTCAAATGCATATCGTCAAATGCATATCGGATATTTACCCATTCCAATAACGCCCTCTATTTATCAACACGGTTATCTAAAAAGCACGCATTTATTTCGGATAACTACCTTACTTACACAAAATATAAATTATTAGCGCAGTTCACACTGTTCATCTATTTGAACAAACTTGGCTGGATGCATATGCAGAGTGGTATAGAACAAGAGGACAACCACTAACTTCTCTTGCCACAGCTTCCATTAAATTACATAGTGGCTTTTGTAATACAAGATTTATCTGTGATACACATATTCAGCTGAATAAAATTTAGTATTAGTGAAATTATACCTACAAATTTATATTCGGATAAGAAATTGGCGCAAAAGCTAAAGGTAGGGCTAGAGTGCTAGACACTGGTTAGCTTCTGTGAATAACTGAAAAATTCGCTCCCGTAGTTTTTCAAAACTGGGAGTAACAATTTTTGATATTCTTTTAATGAACTTAATTTTATTGCTGTATTAAGATTTTTATTCCTACTTTTTCTTTTCAATCAATCTAACAGCCTTATTCATGAACTTATTTTTCACAAAAAGTTTTAAAACACTTTCAAAATTCAAAGAGTCAGCCAGACGTGGCCTTGGTGGAATTTCATATGAATCAGTGGTGGAAGCTGTACTCAAAGTGGTAGTAGTGAGATTTTTTGTAAAGTCAATGGTGGAAGCTGTACTCATAGTAGAAGGGGTAAATTTCAGTAGATGTATGCGTTAATCAGCATGTAGGCAGGTTTCTATGTGTGTGTAAAGCTGGGCATCTAATTAATTTCTCATCTGTGAAATGATAAAATAATTCGACTTAAGAAGGAAACAAATATAGAGATACATGCAGTAAATGTAGTTCTGTAGCCAAACGCTCATAATGTTGAAGCAACGATTGTGTGTTGAATTCGACACAAAATAAGTATGTAATGGGAAATTCCGTGCCTTGCTCTTTTCAATCAGTCCGAATTTGAAGTTGCGATAAAAATATAAAATAGTTCAAGTATTAACAAAATATTTTTTATTACTTATTGTTAAATTTTTCCGCCCCCTAAAAACTGCCGCCCGGGGCGGACCGCACCCCCCGCACCCCCCACGCTACGCCACTGAATAGATGGATATAAGTCCGCGCCAATCAATAGATCAATCTAGGAACTTTGATTAAAATAGGGATCTGCGAGTTGAAATTCGAAAAGTTTTTGGGATTCTTTTAACTCCATTGAAACCGAAGGTAAATTCTTCGTTACTGTTTTGAGAACAAGAGCTTGAGCAAAAAGATTAAAATTTTCATCAATTCGAGACTTAAGTGTAAGCGAACACATCTTTGAAGAAGTTGCTGTCACTGTTGAATTAATGCCTGCCACCGTAGCTCTAACTGATCTTACGGGAAGTTGAAGTTTCCTTTGAACCTCTTCAGAAATAAAAGAAATTTCCGAACCCTGATCGACTAGCGCTCGCCACTCAAAATCAGTTTGATTTTGGTGAATACTTACTATCGCCGTAGCCAAGAAATTTGTTCGCTGTGACTTGGCAAAGAAAGCTTGGGCATTTACATTCGGGGCTTCAGTGGGATTTGAAGATTTCGAACTGTTATTTGGAACAGTGTTGGGTGTACTTGGGTTTGGAGCTTGAGTGGACTGTAATTTTGTATTTGCATTCCCCGGCGGAGTGCTATCAAAGTGTAAAAGTGAATGATGCTTTCCTTTACAATGAAAGCATGTGTTTTCACTTTTGCACGCGGGTACCATATGGGTATAAGCTAAACAATTGAAACAATATTTTAATTTTCTAACAGCATTTCTTCTTTTGGACACGTTAATTTTTAAAAACTCTGGGCATAAACGCAATGAGTGTTCTCCTTTGCAAATTTTGCATTGGGAACCTACTTGGGCATGATGTGCACGAACCCGGGGCGTGTTGCTTGAAGACTGTTGCTTAGGCACTGTAACTCGCGAGGCTTTATTAACCTTTTGCATATCAGCAACATTTTCCAAAACCCGATACCTATTTGAGATGAAAATATTCATGCTCTCCCACGTTTGAATTTCTGTGGGCTTATCGAGGGATTCTTCCCAATGTGAAAGTGTTTGAGATGGAAGACGAGTTGCACAAAAAAAGATTATAAATGCGTCCCACGTTTTTGTTTCGATACTATCATGGCTGTTCTGATTTTCGTACGGATTCAAAACGGAAACCGAAATTGAATCCGTACGGATTTAAAAAGTGTGTTCTTATTTCCGAACGGATTCACTACTGATTTTTTGTCACAAAAACGTGTTGGAAATTAAATTTTTGTGTTTATTGGAACTATTTACAGCTTTATTGCATGTTAGTGCTAATATAGTTTATTATTTTTCATTTCAGCAATAAATAATGTTCTACAGAATTCATTAACTGGATTCAATTCCGCTAACAAAATGATAAGCGAATTGAAAACGTACGGATTCAGAATTGAGAACCGCAAAAATTCTAAAACGGGAGGATATGGTATCCGAACGAAAATCAGAACAGGGGTGTATATGACTTTAAAGCAATAAGAGCATCATTGATGTTGCTTTGCAGTTCCTTCAATGCCGCGGCCGATTCTACCTGAATGCACGGTTGCCCCAGTAAAACACTAAGATGGCTGTTAACAAGTACTCTTTTATTTTCGTAGTGGTCTTTAAGAGCCGACCACGCAGCTTCAAAATTCTCGTTCGTAATTTCAAATTTGGAAACAATGTTCAAAGCATGATCTTTAGTCCGAGCACACAAATGAAAAAGTTTTTGAACGGGACTAGGTTTTGCGTGCCGGACATAAAGTGCAGTGAACATGTCTCTGAACGCTGGCCATTTTAAAAATTTTCCACTAAAAACTTCCGCTTCCCATTGTGGAACGCGCATACTATGCATTAAAACCTCCTCATGATCATCTTTACTATCGCCATCCTTTTTTGATTTACTTTCGATTGGCCGAGTGGCCTCCAGAATTTCACTAAGAAATTCGATATATGTGTTCGAAGAACTTTTATACTTTGCCCTAACCTCAACGAGTGACGCCTTGCGGTCGTCATCCTCCGTGGCCGCCCGCGCATACTGAGCATATACTTTTTTTAACTTCAAGCCATAATTCCTGAAGCTCAACCCGAAATGCTTCGATCACCGATTGTGAAAGCTTATTACGTGGTTTTTCTTTATATGCCACATGAAAATCGACCAATGTGTCGCAACCCAAAATTAAATCTTCCAAGCACATGGCAAATATGAGATACAAATCGCGTTTTAATTAAAAATAAAATTTCTCACCACCGTTACGAACTGTATTAATGTAACGCACTTATATTTCACAATTTTACCGCTTTATAACGCGTATTATAACGTACCAATATATATATGTAAGAACATAAAATACAAAATTTCAAATTGGAAAAAACTGTATAAATACCTGTGCAATACAAAATTTATGTTGGCTGCCGATGCTGGAACTGACGATGCTGGAACTGACGATGCTGGAACTGATGAGAACTGGAACTGATTATGCTGGAACTGATGAGAGCTGTGGCTGACTTCGTTTCCTTTGCTAAAGATGTAAATGATTTTTCTGATTTGCAGGGATGCAGGCGTGCCGTTATTGTGGGACGGTGCCAAAGTTGAAGAATCTCTTCCGAAAATGGTTGGATAGACTGGTTACTAAATGTTATGTATATATATATCGCCCGTTATTGTGGGACGGCGCGGCGCCACGACGTTTCCAAGACTTTTCCGAAAATTGTCGGATCTGTTGCTGATTTGCAGGGATGCAGGCGTGCCGTTATTGTGGGACGGTGCCAAAGTTTCCAAGATTTTTCCGTAAATTGTCGGATCTGTTGCTGATTTGCAGGGATGCAGGCGTGCCGTTATTGTGGGACGGTGCCAAAGTTGTAGAATATTTTCCGAAAATAGTCGGTTACTAGTATGTATATGGTTGGTACTGTATGTATGTTTGTACAATGTACATTAGAGTATATATATGGCACGCCGTTATTGTGGGACGGTGCCACGACGGTTTCCAAAAACTGTTCCGAAAATGGTCGGATCTGTTGCTGATTACTATATATATATATACCACTCACCGTTCTTGTGGAACGGTGCCACGACGGTTTCCAAAACTGTTGCGAATCTGTGGCAATATATATATTAGAGTGGGTCAAAAAAATCGATTTTTTTTTTTACAAATGCTACGGAAAAATTGGTTGCTAGACTCCTTAAAAAAATTCTCAAAAATTATGAGCTCTTAATTTTAATATTTAGGTCCTCCGCATCGCAGTTTTGTATATTTTCGTCAGTCCAATAGAAAAAAATTCATACCTCATCATTTATCGATTAAACAGAAAAATGTTCCAAACGAATCTTTTAGGAAATTTAACGCTCTACAAAAAAGGTATCTTGTGTTTTTTCCGTAAACCTCACCATTTGAAAGATATTAAGGATTTAATTTTGATTATTTTAAGACAAATTTCATTTTTGTTTATGAATTTTATAACTCGACAATAAATGAATTTTACAAAATGCGCAATACAAATTTTTGTTGGAAATTTACTGCTCTATAAAAAAGGTCTTTTATGTTTTAGCGCTGAAATTAACCGTTCCAAAGTTATTCATCATCAAACTTTTATGTGTACGGATTTTAAAAGTTTTTGGTGAGATATTCGAAAAATTTCAATTTAATCTATGAATTTCATATGAATTTCATTTCTTGTCATTAATATTAGTATTATTTGAGCTCTATTTTCAAAATTATCAAAATTTTTCTTTAGTTATTCTAAACATCTTATTTTTAATCATTAGAACTCACTATCCTAGGGAAAATTTCTCTCCTAGAGAATTTCTGTTTTATATTTCATTTAATCTGTTTGAATTGTGAAAATAAAACTCAAATAATATTTATATTAATGACAAGAAATGAAATTCATATGAAATTCATAAATTAAATTGAAATTTTTCGAATATCTCACTAAAAACTTTTAAAATCCATACACATAAAAGTTTGATGATGAATAACTTTGGAACGGTTAATTTCAGCGCTACAACAGACCTTTTTTATAGAGCAGTAAATTTCCAACAAAAATTTGTATTGCGCATTTTGTAAAATTCATTTATTGTAGAGTTATAAAATTCATAAACAAAAATGAAATTTGTCCTAAAATAATCAAAATTAAATCCTCAATATCTTTCAAATGGTGAGGTTTACGGAAAAATCACAAGATATCTTTTTTGTAGAGCGTTAAATTTCCTAAAAGATTTTTTTGGTACATTTTTCTGTTCAATCGATAAATGATGAGGTATGAATTTTTTTCTATTGGACTGAGGAAAATATACAAAACTGCGATGCGGAGGACCTTAATATTAAAATTAAGAGCTCATAATTTTTGAGAATTTTTTTAAGGAGTCTAGCAACCCATTTTTCCGTAGCATTTGTAAAAAAGAAAAAATCGATTTTTTTGACCCACTCTATTATATATATATGTACTGGTGTTGCTATGCGGCCGAATGGACCAAATGTTGAATGATAATGAATTACCTGTTGCATTTGCTACTGCACTATGTGTGTGTGTTTTTTCTTCCCGTCGATTCTTCCTTCTTTTTGTCGTGTTTAATAGTAAAACCCTTTTTTTAATTTGTGGAGTTCTTATTTCTGTATTTTATTGTAATATACTTGATTTAATTTAATGTATAAATTCCGTTTTCTTGTTTTAACTTTTTTCTATGAAAATGGAGGTTAGGTGAAGGTGGCTGCTGTTAATGGAATGAATTTGGTTTCTCCATATATTTCATTTAGGCGGCGGAGAAGCCGCCGCACATTAATTAGCCGTGAGCCGACTAATATTCAAGTAAATCTCAAACTCTCCACTTTGAGGGTGGCAACCTACTAGGGCATATTTTCGTTGGAGATTCACCTGAACAATTAGTAAGGACCGGTTCCTGTGGGATCATTCGGATAAAATGTGGCCTATGTCCTTCTTCAGTTTCTAGATCATCTCTGTATAATATTTTACTTAAATTGATTCAGTGGTTTGGGCGGGAGATGGTAAGATAGAAAGATGGACAGACAGAGCTTCTTTCGTACTTATTATAGGAGTAAGGACTTCCGTTCCTGCAGGAATATGTTAATGAATTAAAGTTTATGTTACTTGACGGTAGTGAGGCATTCTTACGATGGAAGAATTTTTAAAATCGGTGCTGTAGTTTCTAGGTTCCTGTATACGTTCCCGTTCTCATTTGAATTAAGGGATAAATTGCATAGCCTTTATCCTTCCTCAGGTTCTAGACTATCTCTGTACCAAATTTCATTCAAATCGGTTCAGTAGTTTGGGCGGGAGACGGTTACATAGAAAGCTGGACAGACAGAGTTACTTTCACATTTATAATAGCCGAGTTTTATTGGGAATTTTCTATTTGCACTTATATTCACTTAACAATAAAACAATTTTTTGGCTATATTCACTTAGCAAGTTCACTTTCAATTTTACTTTCAATGTTGGTACCCTTGGCACTTGTTCTAAGGATAAGAAACATTAAAAATTTGCATTCAGAAGAATATAAATGCATACCTTTTATTTTCTATTTCTATTTTTATCAATTTAACTCTCGATTTTCAATTTATTTGCCGCATTTCAACTTTTTACTTTCGAGGTAAACAAACAAATGTCACTTTAATTTTTTTTTTCGCAATGGCTGTGTTCAAAAAGTCTCATTTTTATTTTTAGGATCGGGTAATCGAATTGAATTAGGATTCAGATTTCGATGCAGGTATATATTTCAGTGTTGCGAGTTTGTGAATTAAAAACTCATTAAGTCATAAGTTAGTAAGTGACTTATGAATTAAATAAGTCAAAAAAAGCTTAGAATAATAAGGAACAAGAGGGAAAACCATTGCTTTCCCTGCCACCACCACCTACAAACTGGTTTTGAATTTTGATAGCTGAAAATAAAGTGGTGTTTGTGAAGTCAGTTTGAGGACAGATGCCGTGGTGTGTGTGGTTTTGCCTCTTCTTGTATAGGTATCCTCTGTCAGAAGTCATAAACTAGCAAGTGACTCATGTGACTAATCTCTTTCCAGAACAGCGATTTTTCGTAGCAGTGCACAAAATAGAGAGCTCTCGAGAGAGTAAAAAATTTCCCCACCCTGCGAATTTCTGATTTCTGTCACTAAAATTTCTGTGGACAGAAATCGTACACAGCCAAAACAGATACAACAACTGCCAGTCAGACGTTTTTCCAAGCGTTGCGTTGCTGTGAATGTTTTGTTCATGGCGTTTCTTTACTTTTAAGACAATTACGCTCTTCTAGAGAGTTTCTGAGAGAATTTTACAACCATTCCTTAAAATATGAAAGATTGTGAATTTCTGTGCACAAAAGTAAAGAAACAGACTTATTGAATCTGTTGTCGAAAATCAGAAATATTAACGAACACATCCCAAAGACTGCCAACCTCTGGGTTCCAAAAAAGAGATTTACCAACCATCCCTGTTGTTCACTTAGCTAAGTGAGTTATTTTTGTTCACTTACGCTATTCACTTAGGAGTTGTTGTTTTTCCATGGCCGATGTTTTGCTTAAGTGAATATAAGTGAATATAGAATCCCAATAAAACTCGGCTAGTATTACTAGTTAGGATAAGTTAGGATTGTTCCTAGCAATGTATTTATACAAATCAATACAGAGTATAAATAAAGCATAAAAATATTAAAAACAAATTGTTCGTTCATATTTAATATATTTAAAAAAAAAATTTTTCTGCGTTCGCCCCTGGGTTTATGCAATCGCAGAGAGCGTGAAGATGTGTTCCATTTTTGGGGAATCGGTCCAATCCTGAAAGCATTTCGGAAGCGATACTTTGGTGTGGAAATATTTAGTTTAGAGGAAACTATAAACATGTTGAATGGAGGACGAGGATGGGACCTTTTATACTAATATTGTCTGAACGCCTTACGATACAGGCCTTGTATTGTTCATGAATCCTTTTAAAGACGCAAAAGCACAAAAAGCAAACTGTTAAATTTATTTCTGAAAATCCAACATTAACTTTTCTTTATTATTATTATTACTTTTATAATACAAATGTCAGTCTCGTAGACGGCCACTGGCCAAACCATTTAAAGACTTAAGATAAACTTTAACACAAAAATGTGAACTATTTATATTAAAATTTGAAGTCAATAAAATAAATCAAATAAAATACTTCAACTATAATTGAAGTAAACATTTTCCATCGCCCGCTGCCTTTGCCAACTTATTTCAAACAGAGCCTTCGAAACGGAATTCAAAATTTAAAAATTTTTTTTTTTAAACAAAAAAATTTTAATAACTTGTAAAAGTAAAATAATATCTCCTAATTCCGGAAAACTATATCTTTATTTTCTAATGAGTAGTAAGTTTGCTTTTTGAAAAAAGAGGGTTCAAGAATTTGAGAAAAACTCAGACAATTTTTCAGAAGGGCTTCTGTAAAAAATGTATTAGCTTGTAAAAAGTATATTCGGAGGGACAAACAGTGGCGTAGCGTGGGTGTCTGCCGCCCGGGGCGGAAGACAATTTTGCCGCCCTTTTATTTAGGTATTTTAATTTAATGTATACTATACATTACATACATTAATTATAGAGAACTTTTCGGTGAGAGCAGTCATCATTATTTTGCATTACAGTAGTTCCCGTTTATTTACCTCCCCGCTATGATGCACAGCCCGTTTATGTAAGCAATCTTCTTCTACGCTTGTTATTTTGTTTGATATTGCTCACAAATTAACCCAATACCTATTGGATATTTACCCAACCCGCTTAACGCCCTCTATTTATCAACACGTTTATCTAATAAGTACGCATTTTTTCAGATAACTACCTTAACTACACAAAATAAAAATAAAATTTTCCTTGTTTTGTTTCAAAATCAGCACAGGAGCACAACTGACTTCACAGCAATTGAAATGTCATCAATGTCCAACAAAAACACAAACAATACTACATACTTCCTTGGTTACGAACGCTTTTAAGGTATTAAAGCGGGTCCTTTTATCAGGCACGTAACCGGGTTTCAATAACTAACTTTCCCGGTTAATTGCACATAATAGATAGCAAGACCTAAGAAATACTTTTCGCAGGAGCGCTGTATACAGATAAGATTTGAAATAAAAAAGTTTATCTAAGTTTTACAATCACGTTTATTAATTCAAAGTTCTTTTACTTTAACCACTAATTGATATAACTTAAAACTTAGGTAAATCGGATCGACAAGATTAAATAAAATCATTTTTTGATTAGAACAAGAAGTATACTAAAATGTTATATTCTTATTTTTACTGAAAAGTAATATGAGTATTTGTTAGAATTGAATTAAAATTTATTAAATTAAAAATTTACACGTCTACTTTTTTTAAGAGCAAAGTCTTTTATTGCCCGGTCAATGTCTATCGCATCACACACCTCTTGCTCAATAGACAAAATAGCCAAGTTAGTTAGTCTTACACAACTCATTGTCGATCTTAAACAATTTTTAGTCAATTTCAATTTTGAAAAACTTCTCTCACAGCTGGCATTGCTTATGGCAACTGTGAAAAATACTCGGAACATTATTAAAATATTGGGCAGAGTATCTTCCAGCTTGGATTTAACAATAAATTTAAATAACTCAAGTGAGTCTGCATTAATCAATTTATTTTCGTTACCTGTAGCAGCAACGAAAGTCCGCAGTCAAAGTCTTTCCAGCTTGAAATCCTGCTCGTCAATTTCGTCAGATGCGTAGTCTAAATTGCATTCAGTGTTGTCTGGATCTAATAATATAGCTGGCGTTAGATATGCAAACCTATCCGTTAAGTTCTTTAGCTGTTGAAAACGCTCACGAATTTCTACAATCACTCTATCTAACGAAGAAAACAGATTTCGTCTCAACTCATTTTCACCAGACAAGTTAGCATCTCTAGTTCCGTCATCGAAAATATGCTTTCTTGTTATGCGCCTCCGTGGTTTTGTGGAATATCCAAGTTCTTCACACATATTTTTTGCATAACCTACTGCACCATTTGCCCATTTCTCTCTTTTCTCTGTCAATATCATCTGCAAAGCATTTATTTTCTGAGCGCACAGTTTTATGTCAAGTCCTTTTGTTTGTAAATATTTTTGTACATCATTCACTTCATGTAGCACAGGTTGACACAGGCCCAAAAAACAAAGGAAGGAAAATGACTGCATCAAAACTATTAAAGCACCTGCATCTGTTCTGCTGTTTAAACTTTCACCTGCCTCTGTCAGTTTTTCCAAAGCGACGAGAATATCTTTGTAATGAAGCCATGTCACATTTACAGCATCGGCTCTTGCACTCCACCGCGTGTCTTGAACCCATTTTAATATTTTGTCTGTAGTTGCTGTAGCCAAAACGCAACAATTGTGTGTCGAATTCGTCACAAAATAATTAATTGAAAAATCCGTGCCGTGCTCTTTTCAATCGGTCTAAATTTGTAGTTGCGATAAAAATATAAAATAGTTCAAGTATTTGCAAAATATTTTTATTACTTATTGTTAAATTTTGCCGCCCCCTAAACACTGCCGCCCGGGGCGGACCGCCCCCCCCTCGCTACGCCACTGGGGACAAAAGTCCCAACTTATATTTTTGGGACTTATGTCCCTTCTAAATGAGACATAAGTCCGGAGACGAATTAAGTTATTCAATTAACTATAGGTATTTTAGGTACAGTTGCGGTCAAAATAATAGTAGTGTAAGTAAAGGCATTGCAGAGATTAGTTTTTTCCACTTTGTATTTCCTTGATAGTGAAAAACCGTTACACTTTCAATAAATGACATTTTTTCAATGATAATGTGCACATACATTTGTTGTTGCTACGGTGGGATGATAAATAAACCACCGTTGTTAGTAAAAGTTTAAAATTTATCCAGTAAAAATAGTAGTAGTGCATCAGTTTATGTCAGGAAATATTATTCAATCCTCTTAGTTTTTGAATTTAAAATTCTGACAAAGGTTAGTTTTTGTTTATGCATAATATTTGTAAAATGTTTTTTGAAAAACCAAAATTGGTAAGACGAATTGTGAGGCATTCCAAAATCAATCCTTTCACATCAGCGACTGAGATTAAGGACATATTTCGCGATCAGGCAAGCGTTGAAACACTTCTTAGACGTTTACAAGATCATGGACAAATAGCCCGCAGTCCAAGAAAAGTACCATTGCTCGCTAAAAAGCATGTAGCAAAACGATTAAAATTTGCAAGAAAACACTTGGATTGGCCTGTATATGATTGTTTTATATGGTGGAAAAGGAGCTCGTGAATATGTAAGAAGACCTCCAAACACCGAACATAATCCACGCTTTACAGCAAAAACCATTAAACACGGAGGATCCAGCATTATAGTATGGGCATTAGAGTGGGTCAAAAAAATCGATTATTTTTTTTTTACAAATGCTACGGAAAAATGGGTTGCTAGACTCCTTAAAAAAATTCTCAAAACTTATGAGCTCTTAATTTTAATATTTAGGTCCTCCGCATCGCAGTTTTGTATATTTTCGTCAGTCCAATAGAAAAAAATTCATACCTCATCATTTATCGATTAAACAGAAAAATGTTCCAAACGAATCTTTTAGGAAATTTAACGCTCTACAAAAAAGGTATCTTGTGTTTTTTCCGTAAACCTCACCATTTGAAAGATATTAAGGATTTAATTTTGATTATTTTAAGACAAATTTCATTTTTGTTTATGAATTTTATAACTCGACAATAAATGAATTTTACAAAATGCGCAATACAAATTTTTGTTGGAAATTTACTGCTCTATAAAAAAGGTCTTTTATGTTTTAGCGCTGAAATTAACCGTTCCAAAGTTATTCATCATCAAACTTTTATGTGTACGGATTTTAAAAGTTTTTGGTGAGATATTCGAAAAATTTCAATTTAATCTATGAATTTCATATGAATTTCATTTCTTGTCATTAATATTAGTATTATTTGAGCTCTATTTTCAAAATTATCAAAATTTTTCTTTAGTTATTCTAAACATCTTATTTTTAATCATTAGAACTCACTATCCTAGGGAAAATTTCTCTCCTAGAGAATTTCTGTTTTGTATTTCATTTCATCTGTTTGAATTGTGAAAATAAAACTCAAATAATATTTATATTAATGACAAGAAATGAAATTCATATGAAATTCATAAATTAAATTGAAATTTTTCAAATATCTCACCAAAAACTTTTAAAATCCGTACACATAAAAGTTTGATGATGAATAACTTTGTAACGGTTAATTTCAGCGCCAAAACATAAAAGACCTTTTTTATAGAGCAGTAAATTTCCAACAAAAATTTGTATTGCGCATTTTGTAAAATTCATTTATTGTCGAGTTATAAAATTCATAAACAAAAATGAAATTTGTCTTAAAATAATCAAAATTAAATCCTTAATATCTTTCAAATGGTGAGGTTTACGGAAAAAACACAAGATACCTTTTTTGTAGAGCGTTAAATTTCCTAAAAGATTTTTTTGGTTCATTTTTCTGTTTAATCGATAAATGATGAGGTATGAATTTTTTTCTTTTGGACTGAGGAAAATATACTAAACTGCGATGCGGAGGACCTAAATATTAAAATTAAGAGCTCATAATTTTTGAGAATTTTTTTAAGGAGTCTAGCAACCCATTTTTCCGTAGCATTTGTAAAAAAAAAAATAATCGATTTTTTTGACCCACTCTAATGGGCATGTTTTTCTTTCTATGGTGTTGGGTCTATACACTGGATTGAAGGCATTATGGATCGGCATCTCTATGTTAGGATAATGCAGGAAATATTTCTACCGTTTGCTGAGGATGAAATGCCTCTGAAATGGGTCTTTCAGCAAGACAACGACCCAAAGCATACCAGTAAATTTGCGAGGCAATGGTCCCGGGAAAGTAGAGTAGATGTGATAGAGTGGCCCGCACAGTCTCCGGACCATAATCCGGGTGGTGCGATGTAAGAAAATATGTTGATAGTTGTAAGCCAACTATCAACACAGCCCTTTAGGAAGCTGTACAGCAATCATAGAGATCGATAAGCACAGGAAGCTGCGAAAACCTGATTGATTCTATGCATCGTCGTTGTACTGCTGTTATAGCTAACAAGGGACATGCAACTAAATACTAATTAGTGGTACGAACATTCAGCCACATATTATAATAGAAATGTTGACCAAATTTTTTGATTTCGTAAAATTTCAAGGCGGATTCTCTTAACACTACTATTTTTTTGACCGCTGAATTTCAACATCTGTTCAATAAATTTGCTACTATCGGACCAGAATATGAGACTGATATATGTTTTTTTTTCGTAAATAAAAGCTTAAAACAAAACTTTGAAAACCATGTGATTGGTTTGTTTTTTTGTCTCACAAGTTCAATACTTCTATTATATATGTACCGGCTGCGTCATGTAGTATTTGATAGAAACACATGAGCAATTAGTGAATAGGTCTTTATTAGATGCGCTGTGTACTAGAATACGACTGTGATTACACTGTCTACATAAAGGCCCCGGCCCAAAGAATCCGTTGCGTCCGTTCGCTGCCGGATTCAACTGACAGCAGTGAGTTTTACCGAACACAACGGATTGGGTTGACCCATAGAATCCGTTGCGGTGTTTTGACAGATATACATTAGTCGAAATGAATAAGAGAAACTAGAGATGAGTCGATGAGCCATCTGCTACTAGAGGTGAGTGAGCTCTTGAAGAAATTTTTCACAGTTAGCGTTTTTTTGAGGTGGTGTAAAAGTTTGTAAGGTTTCCATAAAAGTAACTTCCGAAGAACAGCGGATTAAGGAATTTTGAGTGCGAATTATGAGTACAAGTAGAGTACAGTATATTTTGGAGCTACTCCCCAGTATATTTTGGAGCTACTCCCTTTTAGATCATAACGAGTTTTTGAGAAAAATCGCTTTTGTTAGTAAAAATAAAATAAAATAAAAGCAAATATAAATGTAAATGTATACATTTGTAAATTTATATTTGTATTTGTAGAGTACTGCGACATTGGCAACACTCAATTATCATTCTAGAATAAGGCGAAAGAAAATATAATTTGACACATGAATAAACCGTCACTGGTTATTCTGCCATAAAAAGGAAAAACGGGCTTTTAAGTATTCGTCTTGCGATATATTGCAATAGGCGATGAGGATTTCCAAAAATATAAATTCATTATACGTATATACGTACTAAATTATTTTCAACAAGTAAATAGTCATCATTAATAGCTTTCTTAAAAGTGCCAGCTGAATCGGAAACAAACACGAGCACTGCGATCACGTCTTTCCAAACAGCAATGTACGAAATTACAATGAAATATTATAAATGTTCAAAATAAATAGTTAAACAAACAATACTTAAGGTTACGATCCACAAGAAATGTCAAATATAAACTAAACATGTAAACAAAAACGTAGAATCCTTCCAAGACATTAATGTTTCTAAGTAATTAGAGGTCATATGAAAGATATTCGGTGTGAAATTATATACAAGAAGCAATTATATAATTGAAAAGTGTCACAAAGAAAGTTTGCATTTTTATTTTCGCTTTTATGTCAAGTCATTTTTGGTTTTAATTATTTTACGACTCATTCAAGTCATTACATTTGGTCCTTCTTGTCTTTAAGAATCAGTTTTAATAATTAAACAGTGAAAAACATTAAATTGTGTGCGGTGTATACCCCCATAAGAAAAAAGATTTTACAATCTGTATAAAAATACTTAAAAGTGCATTGAAAAATTAGTTTTCGTTGATTAGCATTAAATAAATAAAGTTAAATCTACTTAGCTCGTTAAACAAGTGTTTTTCGTTTTAATAAGTGGTTTAATTTAACAAATTTAACTATTTCTAAACAAAAGTGTCCAGAAGAGACACTACAAATCGACTAAAGTCTCGATCAACATATTGGCGTTGTTAGCAGCAGTAGCAGCATTAGCAGCGTTAGCAGCAGTAGCAGCAGTAGCAGCATTAGCAGCAGTAGCAGCATTAGCAGCAACAGTTGCAGACAAGCAGTAAGTTTTTTGCTTTACGTGTCGTAAACTTGTCTGATTAATTTTCGTCGTATTTCTGTTGATTTAAAAAGAAATAAATATTATTATGGATGAGACTAAGAATTTCAAGTACGGTCAATTGCAAAAAGACCTCTTGGCAAAAATAATAAAGGACTTCACCAACTTTAAGAAGTCTTCTAAGGAACGTCGAACAAAGGCGTATGCGTCAGCTCGTCTAAGCAAGTTGGAAGAAGATATTTCATCGGCGAAAACTTATTATGAAGCCATCGTTGGAGGTGGAATGCTGGAAGAGAACATGAAAGTAGAAGAGTTAAAAGTGGTTTACGAACAGACAGATGAAATTTACCTGGAGTACCGTATAGAGTTGTTGGAAGTCATTGAAAAATGGTCAACAGTCGTTACTAACGTTCAAAACCTTGGTGCTACGCCCCAAAACACAACTGGTACATCAGCCCATTCGGGAATAAGACTTCCACGGATAGATTTACCCAAATTCGACGGTTCATATACCACATATACCACTTGCGGCGTTGGATAAAATGAAAAATAATAAAGCTTCAGGCACGGATGGTATTCCAATTGAGTTTTTCAAAAATGCAACTCCTGAATTCGTGGAATATGTTCTTCGTCTTTTTAACAAAATGTTCAATGAACATACTTTCCCAGATTGTTTTCTTTCATCAAGTATAACAGCAATTTTTAAAAGGGAAACCCAAATCTTCCCGAAAACTATAGAGGCATTGCAGTGTTAAGCTCTTTAAGAAAATTGTTTGCGCAGGTATTGTACATCAGGCTGAATAGTTGGGTTGAAAGTAACGAAATCATCACTTGCTTCCAAGCAGGCTTTCGTGCTGGCCTTTCGACAGTCGACCACATATTCGCCCTGACATCAGTTGCAAGACGGTTTATTGAAAAAAAGAAACCTTTGTATGCTTTTTTTGTAGACCTTAAAGCTGCTTTTGACACTGTTAACAGAAGATCTCTTCTTTTTAAGCTCGCTGCTGCAGGTCTATCAACAAAATTCATATGGATCTACGAACAGCTTCTTGCTAATATGACTGCAGTTGTGCGAAATGGCAATGAAACATCACAACAATTTTGCTCTAAGACAGGTGTCCCCCAGGGATGCGTTTTAAGCCCACTGATTTTTTCGCTTTTTATTAATGATATCGAAAACCATATTCCCGGTGGCGTTTATTTTGGCGATTTATTTATAAAGGTGTTACTATATGCAGACGATCTTGTTTTATTGGCAGATAGCCCACTTGCACTGCAGTTTCAAATAAACAAACTAAAAAAGTATTGTGATACTTGGGACCTCAAAATTAACACAGAAAAGTCAAAAATTATGGTGTTCAGATCGCAAGCCCGTTCTGAAAGTACTGCTCGGAACTGGACTCTGGATGGTGTTAACATTGAAGTTGTAACTCAATTTAAATATCTTGGCTTCCTGATAACAAATAATTTAAATACCCGGCCTCATATAAGGCTTAAACTTGCAGATGTGAAAACTGCTATCAATATAATGTGGTCGCAATTTTTTAATAACAAATTTGTTGACCCAGTGTCTAAGTTCAAGGTTTTTGACGCCACAGTCAAGAGCTGTTTTTGCTATGCAAATGAGGTCTATGGGTTTCAGCAGTTAGATGAAGTGGAATCTATCCAAAGATATTTTTTTAAACGTATTTTCAAATTGCCTTCTAACACTCCAAACTATGCCATTCATGTAGAATCAGGGCTTCCATACATATTTATTAATAATTTGAAGGCAAATGCAGATTTTATAATCAAGGTTATTCAGAGACCCGAGACCAACCTTCATAGAAAAATACTTCTAATATCTCTTAGATGTGGGTATACCCCCTTCAAAAATTGGCATGAACTTGCCACAAGTCATAATTTTGTTTTGTCCCTGAGTCTTGGCAACACGGAGGAATGGAAGACCAATTTTTACAACTGCATTTCAATTGTAGATGAAAACATATTTCAACTCTGCCTTGGTAGGGCTAGAGGTTCATCTTCAAGAACTACATATAGCCGCTTAAATCTGTGTCTGAGTGCAGATAACTATTTCAGGGAAGAGTTTACAATTGCAGAAATGAGCTTGATTTTTAAATTGAGAACGGAAATGATTGAACTCAATTATAGGCCACATAGAAACGATTTAACCCCTATTTGTGCACTCTGCAATCTTAATGAAAATGAAGATGTGTTTCACTTTATGGGGGTTTGCCCCATTCTGCAAGAGCTTCGTAGACTTTATTTCAATAAAAGTTTCCTGACTTTTGAAGAATGCGCCAAAGTCTTGAATGGAGATTATGGCTGGAAGTTGCTATTACAATTTGCTTTCCATGCCAGGAATTATAGGAACACTTATTTGAACATGTTTTGAACCGGAAAAAAAATATTATCCTCGTTATGTTTTAGCTCAACAGAAAGCCCACCTAATTTTTGTCGTTTCGAACTTATCGATAATTTTTGTTTTAGCTAAACTAAAAGCCCAAAAAAAAAAAAAAAAAAAAAAATTGCAGTTTTTCACCTGTCTTTCCTCAACATAATTTTTGTTTTAGCTAAACTAAAAGCCCACCCTGTTTTTGTATTCTTTATAATCTATTGTCTGAATACTTTACTACCGTAATATTTTTGTAAAACCTTCTTTTCATGATTTTCTACTAATTCATACGCTAATACGCTACTATTTTGCGAAAAAAAAAACATATTAAAAAAAAAATTATTTAAAAAAAAAAAAAAAAATTATTTAAAAAAAATTAAAAACAAAGTTAATTAAATTTTTGTAATCATTTAAACCTAGGATCTTCTCTTGTAAAAAAAAAAAATATATATATATATAATATTTAAATAGAAATTGTATAATCTCTTATATTTATATGTTTTGTTAATATCCGGCAGACGGCTTTAAAAGCCATGCTTGTAATTCTTTATAGAAAATATGTTATGCTACCCTTTAAGAAAACGAAAATAAAGAAAAATCTATCTATCTATCTATCTATATACCATAGATAGATAGATAGCTTTTCACGACAGGTTTCAGTCTCTGATCCACAATAACTGCAGTCTTGATGACATCGACAAGCTGCATTTCTTGCAATCATGCTTGACAGGTGATGCAGATCGGTTTCTGCAGAATTTTGCTGTAGAGGCTACCAATTACAGCAAGGCTTGGGAATTGTTAAATGATCGATTCGATCATAAGCGTATTTTGGTGCACACCCAAATGCAAGCGCTTTTTGGTCAACCATCCATGACTCGTGAGACTGCCACGGGCATCAAAGATCTGCTGTACACCACCAGAGAGTGTTTTCTCGCGCTAGAGAAAATGGATGTGCCTGTGTCTTACTGGGACACCGTCCTCATATGGTTCCTTTTCCAGAAACTTCCGCATTCCTGTCAAAACCTGTGGGAAGAAAAACTTGGTAATAGGAAAGATTTGCCTACATTCAAGGAATTTACCGAGTTTTTGGAGATCCGTTTCCAATCTCTTGAAGTGATACGTCAACAGGAACATGAAGCTGCGTACAGGACGAAAGAAGAGCCACACGTCAAAACAAGGCCTCGTTTTCAACCTGTTAAAGCGAAGGTTATGCACGCAAAGCAGGTCGTCAAACAGCCATCCAAGCCAGTAGACAGGAACCACACCGGAGATAGGAATCAAACCGTAGACAGGAACAACACCGTGGAGCAACTGATCTGTAAGCTGTGCAGTCAAGGTAAGCACAATTTGAGAAAATGCCAACAATTTCTCAACATGGATGTGACAAGCCGTCAAGAAACTGTTTCCAGGCTAAAGATATGCGAAAATTGCTTGTCTTACGGACATCTTGTTGGAACATGTTACAGTCTTACTTCATGTTACTTTTGTCAACAAAGACATCATTTGCTGCTACATGACAAACAACAGCAACAATCGTCAAGCAACAGACATGTACAACAATTTCCTACAACCAGCTCCAGCGCTTCTTCGTCTCAAGTGAAAACTTTTCAGACGTCCATAAATCCGAATGCGCCTGTCTTTCAGCCATCGGTAGGACAATCTTTTAGTTACCACGCGTCGCAAGGTGGTTACGCACACCAGGTGCTCATGGCGACAGCGGTGGTAAAGGTTCGAGCAGCAGATGGTAAGATACGTCTTTTACGTGCTCTGATTGATACAGGGTCGGAAAATCTTTCATCACTGAAGCAGCGGCACAACTTATGAAATTGGAGCGAAGGCGTACAAATGTAAAGGTATCTGGGTTACGGTTGGTCAACAACGGCACTGCGCAATACTCCGTCGAAGTAAGATTCGCTTCCCGTCACTCGACGTTCGAGACTGCCTTCAGGCATTGGTTTTTAAGTCGTTGACTGGCCATCTCCCGGCCCAGCGAGTGGTACCTGGCACTTGGAAACATCTGAAAGGTCTTTTGTTAGCTGATCCTCATCTGTATGAACCTGCATCTATAGACTTACTTTTCGGAAGTGAAGCTTGTGCCGAAATATTTCTTCCTGAAATAAGACGTCCAGAAGATGGAAATGGTCCTGTAGCTCAAAACACCGAACTGGGATGGATTGTTTTTGGGAAAGTTTCAGCCGAAATTCCACAACAAGTCCGAAGCTTTGTTCAACTAAAGGATCTGAGTTCCCAATTAGAGAAATTTTGGACTATTGAAGAGACACCTTTTCAGAAGCAAGAGACTGAAGAAGACATTGCTCGTGACGATCACTTTAACCAACACACAACACGTTTACCTGATGGTCGTTATCAAGTGAAGTTACCATTCAGAGGTGGAGGCTATCCAGAAATGGGATCGAGTCGGCAAAATGCCTTACGACGATTTATGCATCTGGAGAAAAGGCTAGATTCTAACGAGAAACTTGCTGAAGGCTATAAGAAATGTATCCAAGAATACAAAAAACTTGGTCAAATGGAAGAGGTAGATGGTAATGATGCGGTTTTAGACACCCTATTCCATTATTTCTTACCGCATCATGCGCTTTTCAAAGAAGCGAGTTCTACAACTAAACTCCGAGTGGTATTCGATGCTGCAGCGAAAACTACGGATGGCAAATCCCTCAACGATTGGTTGCTTGTCGGTCCCAAACTACAATCAAGTATAATTGATCTGGTGTTGAAATGGCGAACTCATCGAGTTACTTTCACCGCCGACATTGAAAAAATGTATCGGCGAATTTGGGTCAATCAAGCAGATCGATACTATCAATTAATACTGTGGAGAGATGAGAAGACCGGACCTGTGAAAATTTTCAAACTAAAAGCGGTTACTTTTGGTACAGCGAGTGCACCATACCTTGCAATCAAAATTTTGAAAAAGGTTGCTGATGATGAGAGCGAAAATTTTTCGGAGGGGGCGAAGGTTGTTCGTGAAGATATGTATGTCGACGATCTGATAAGTGGAGCGGACACCATTGAAGAAGCGAGAAAGAAACGTGATCAAGCAAAGCAACTTTTGGCAACAGCGGGACTCAACCTCAGAAAATGGACGAGTAACAGGAGAGAACTCATCGAAGATATCCCAGTTCAGGATAGGGAACTTGATTTTGAACGCTTAATTAATCCGCTTAATCTAGCAAATCACGTCAAAACGTTAGGTATCAAGTGGTTTCCCATCGATGACTTCTTCTTGTATCAAAATCTACAATCTGCAACGGAATCAACCACAAAAAGATCAATGCTGTCAACTATAGCCAAATTGTTTGATCCTTTGCGCTGGATCTCACCATGTGTCATCACCGCAAAACTAATGATGCAGCGATTATGGGAGCTTGGATGTGACTGGGATGAACCAATTCCAGCTGCTTTGAAGAAGGATTGGGATGCTTTTTTTCGAGAACTCCATCTGATCGAGCGGCTTCGGATTCCAAGATGGACCCAGATGAGCAAGACCAACAAATCGATCGAGCTGCATGGGTTTCGTGATGCATCTGTGAAGGCCTACGGTGCAGCAATCTACGTACGTGTTTTGGATAGTGAAGGCAAAATTCACGTCAATCTTATTTTGTCAAAGACAAAAGTAGCGCCAAATCAGCGAACGATAACTTTACCTAATCTGGAACTTTGTGGTGCAGTAGTTTTGGCAGAGTTATTACAATACACCAAAGAAGTTCTGCTAATTCCTGATGTCAAAATCTATGCGTGGACAGATTCCACAATTGCATTGGCCTGGATACGCGCCACTCCCGCTCGATGGACCACGTTCGTATCCAACCGTGTGTCGGAAATCCAGCGGTTAGTGGGGATCGATTGCTGGGGACATGTCGCAACGCTTCATAACCCAGCCGATCTAGCGTCTAGAGGAGTATATCCATCCGAACTGGAATCCCTTAAATCGTGGTGGAATGGTCCAGAATTCCTACAAGAAAAATGGGTATTCGATCTTCCAGATCAACCCATCGAAATAGATACGTTGGAAGAGCAACGAAATATTAAATTTTTAAGCATAAACGCAATAGAAAGTGACAGTTACAAGCCCATTCAGGTCCACTAAAACCTAATGAATTGCAAGCTGCCCATCTACTCATCGTTAAGGCAGCACAAAAGGAAATGTTCGCAAACGAAATGCAACAAATTCGCAATAATAAGACACCCAAACCGTTAAGTGCGTTAAATGCTTTTATCGATGCTACCGGAGTACTGCGAGTGGGAGGTCGTTTGGAGAACTCTCTACTTCCTTATGATGCCCAAAATCCGATATTGCTTCAAAACAATCATCATTTTACGAATTTGGTTGTCCGAGATGCTCATAAAAATACACTACACGGTGGTATCCAGCAAATGATTAGCTACATTCGACAACGTTACTGGATTGGGCAAATAAGAAGAAGCGTCAAATACCAATTACACAGATGTCCTTCATGTTATCGACAAAAGGCATCTGAAATGCAACAATTAATGGGAAATTTGCCTGCAGCGATAGTGCGTATGTCTAGACCATTAAGTCATACTGGTGTGGATTATGCAGGTCCCATCGAGAGGGACGTGCCTTCCAGGAACGCGGTGTGAAAATTCTCAAAGGATATTTTGCAGTATTTATCTGCCTAGCAACAAAGCCTATTCATCTGGAGGTCGTGTCAGACCTGACAACTCAAGCGTTTTTGGCATCGTTTAAAAGATTTACTGCCAGAAGAGGAATCTGTACGAAGGTATATAGCGACTGCGGAACTAATTTTGTTGGTGCTAACAATGAGTTAGTAAAACTATTAAAAGAAGCACAACACGATTGGAAGGAAATTGCGGAAGACTTGGCGAATCACGGTATCGAATGGCACTTTATTCCCCCAGCTCCTCCACACTTCAGTGGATTATGGGAAGCGGGTGTGAAATCGGTCAAGTACCACTTAAAACGAGTCGCTGGAACGGAAAGGCTAACTTTCGAGGAACTCATGACGCTTCTAGCTCAAATAGAAGCTTGTTTAAATTCGAGGCCTCTTTGCCCTCTCTCCGACAGCTTAGACGATTTAAGTACACTCACACCCGCACACTTTCTAGTCGGCGAATCATTGCACGCTATACCACAAGGCGAATTATATATCAACATCACACATGCAGATCGCTGGAAACGTGTCCAAGTTTTAGCAGAAGGATTCTGGCGAAAATGGAATTCCGAATATCTCGCAAGGCTTCAGCAACGAAAAAAATGGACGCAAATTAAAGAAATGCCGAAGGTAGGAGACTTGGTTCTTCTCAAAGATGAACGACTTCCATCGACTTATTGGAATCTTGCCAGAATACAAGAAACCCACGCCGGATCGGACGGATTGATACGCGTCGTGACAGTAAAAACACAAAACGGACAGTTGAAGCGGCCTATAGCAAAAATTTGTTTATTACCGTCGAACAAAACTTCCGAACAAATCGACCTCATATGATCACTCGCAATCAACTCATCTTTAAAGCACCTGAAACATTCATTCGAGACAGCAATCAACCCACCTTTAAATCACCTGAAAGCTGTTTAAAAAGAAAAATAAATCAAACAAGAACTTTGTTTGAAATCATCTTTATTAAAGATATAAGAATGTACAAAACAACTGCAATGAATTCAATCCATCATTAAATGCTGTGTTGCAACCGCATACACAAAATATCAAAAAACATAGAACACTGTAACAATGCATGTTCTTTAAAAGTTACTGCACTGCAACAACGCATGCATATGTTATAAAACTTAATGTTTAAAATACAAAATTTACAAAAGATCACTTCAAATTTTAAATCACAATTAATAAAATATTGAATTCTATGCCAAGTCAAACTTGCACAGAAAACAGATCTTCTATCTTAAATCCAAATACAGTCCACACGAAAACAAATTTAAGTCAACCGCGAAATGTCAAATGCCGTCGGCAAAATGCATTTGACAAACCACTGCACAACACAACACTTATCTATATTCAACACTATACAGTCCACTAAACGATTATACATGGAGAAAAACACCAAAGCAAATTCATTTAAATTGGAATTAATTCACTCCTAAAACTTAATAAACTTCATATAAAATAAATAAATAAATATCGCGAGTTGTTTATAACAAAAAAATGTAAACAACAATTTCTAGTCAGAAGTCGCATTATTTTCTAACTAGAAAAAGACATCAATTGTTCATTATGAATTTACTTCGAACAAATATTTCGCTCACACGCTAGCACATTATGTATTTAACGCGAACCGCGAAAAAAAACACCGAATAATATGCAGGAGCACGAGCCTATTCAATAAATCTTAACTTGCTATAGGCAAACACGAAACAGCTACAGCATCACTATTGCTTCGAATCCCAACAGAGGCAAAAATGTTTTTTCCACGGGTATCGCCTTTTGCGAGGAATTGGCAAGTCCTCCGTTAGTATTCATTGCCATGGAAAGCGCTTTCTCAATTAGCCGTTCGGAACCGGCAAAAATTGTAGGTCCCCTCCATTCCCTCACAAGGCATGGTTGTGAGAAATGCGCTAGGCCCAGGGGCTCCTCGCTCTGTTGCGCCACCCTATTTATTTATTTATTTATCACTATTGCTTATGTATGTATATAATATATGTATGTATATAATATATGTAGCTGATTGCACATAAAAACCAAAATTCTTATTTAAAATAACGGCGTTCAAACCCACCATTGAAACTTAAATTTCACTAATATAGATATTTCATTAGTAAAAATATCAATGAATTTGAAAACACATCAGTCAAAATATAAAGGGAATAAAATTAATAAATTTACCCATGCGCACACACACACATTTCACACAAATCTCGCGCGCGCTTGGTAATCGAACTACCACATTCTACGATTCTACACACTTTCAACACACATTTTAATCAAATTTATACAATTTAAATTAACAATCATGTAAATGGAAAGAACTCACCTGAACATTAACTGGATCTCTCGACTAATTCCGCAATTAATCACTTCACATTAACTAATTTAAAAACAACAAAATAAAAAAAAAGCAACACACGACGCGATTCACTCAACGACCGGCACAGAGAGAAACACACTACATAATGATTAACAAATGGACATGAATGGCATTGAATACCACACATCACACTGCTGGTTGCAAAATATACTTTGTCAATAGTACTACTGTACTACGCTTACTACCAGCAACCCATCAAAATTTCATTCAAGCGTGAATGAAAAAACACTACTTCGTTTGTACAATGTGTTTACGTAGTATGCATATGCATGTCTGTAATGATAGTCTTGTTACTCTATTTGGGCACGGGTGTATATGGGATGGGATTACCATTTTTATTATGCACTAACATTGTTATCTATTTGCATGTATGTATAACTGAATCACTATCGTGGAAGGTGGAACATATTGGAACCTCAATGCTGAAACCACAGAGTAGATAATATATAGTATACTTTGTGGCTGAAACCAATGGAAGCGGTGATGCCAAACTGATGTATATTTCTGCGACATTGAAATTTTAACATTCACCATTTCGAGGCGGGAGAATGTACGAAAGTACAATGAAATATTATAAATGTTCAAAATAAATAGTTAAACAAACAATACTTAAAGCTACGATCCACAAGAAATGTCAAATATAAACATGTAAACAAAAACGTAGAATCCTTCCAAGACATTAATGTAACTAAGTAATTAGAGGTCATATGAAAGATATTCGGTGTGAAATTATATACAAGAAGCAATTATACAATTGAAAAGTGTCACAAAGAAAGTTTGCATTTTTATTTTCGCTTTTATTTCAAGTCATTTTTGGTTTTAATTATTTTACGACTCATTCAAGTCATTGCATACCCGAATTTTCCCCGAGCAACGAAACGTTTTCGATTTGGAGAGAGAATCTGGATATTTATTATAGCGAAATTAATTGCACTGAAGACAACCAAAAAAATGCAGTTTTGCTAAAATCAGTGGGTGCAGCTCCTTATACTATTCTACACAGTTTGTGTAGCCCAGATTCACCAATCAGCAAAACATATAATAGCTTGTGTGCAATACTGAACACACATTATGGCCCACCAACAATAGTTTTCCGCGAACGAAAGAACTTCTTCTCTTCAATAAAAAAAAGAAAGTGAAACAGTAGCTGAGTGGTTTGCAAGAGTCAAGAGCCTGGCACTGAATTGCAATTCGGTGAACATTTAGATGCCTTTGCTTTAAATCAATTCGTTATGAGTTTTGTAATTGAGATAATCCACGTGTTTTTTATCTAATAAATGAAAAGATTAGTAAAATTTTAACATTTAAAAAAGTTTTTATATTTCCTCAGATGTACATTTCAGAAGCAATGGTTCCATCGTCAGTGAGATTTATAAATTAAATAAAATTATTTGTCAAAAAACTAATAAAAAACAAAAATATAAACAAAGTTACAATTGAGTTGAGTTGAATCTATTAAGAAATTTTTTGAATATTGAATCTTTGATTGGTCCATCATTACTATTCATTAGATTATTTTTGTTTTTAAATATGTAAAATGGTTCAAAAGCATCTAATTCAAAATTGCTATTTACATTTCTTATTAATTTTAAAATTTGCAACTAAAACTATAACTATTTTCTAGCATATGTTCTGCAACACTTGATTTTTCTTTTTCATTATATTTAAGATGTGCAAAATGTTCTTTGAATCTTTTTAGAATAGGTATTCTTGTCTGTCCTATATATAGTCCGGGATCCCTGGTCCAATTTTTTTTGTGACTACTATCAAGCTAATTTTCCCTGAGTGGCTTTATTTTGTTGAGACGCCCAACAATATCCTAACGAAAACTTTCGACTGTGGTAGCTAACAGAGGTAAAAAGGGTGAAATATGTCGATTTCATGATACTAAATAATTTATTAGTAACAGTTTCTTTCTTAGTTAAACTTCAAGATAATTATCTGAATTACGTAAAAAAATATTTGTCCTACAAATTGTATGGTTTGATCTTAAAAGTCCCCTTCCTCAAACATGTATCGATTACGAGGTCAAAAAAAGTGATTACTAACAAGCTGATTTTTTCGTTTTTACTTATTTAATATTTATATAATCTAACAATCAGATTGTCCTACAAATTCCGTGGTACGTTTTTTCAGTCCTCCGCCCAAAAGTAGTAGTACATATGCATGATGTAAAAATTATTACTATCAGGCGGAATCTTCGTGAATAGCATCGTTTCGATGAGACGCCCAACGATTTTCTAACGAAAAATTTCGATTGTGGTAGCTAACAGAGTTAGCAAGGGTGAAATATGTCGATTTCATGATACTAAAAAATTTATTAGTAACAGTTTCTTTCTTAGTTAAACTTTAAGATAATTATCTGAATTACGTAAAAAAATATTTGTCCTACAAATTGTATGGTTTGATCTTAAGAGTCCCCTTCCTCAAACATGTATCGATTACGAGGTCAAAAAAAATGATTACTAACAAGCTGATTTTTTCGTTTTTACTTATTTAATATTTATATTATCTAACAGTCAGATTGTCCTACAAATTACGTGGTACGTTTTTTCAGTCCTACTCCCAAAAGTAGTAGTACATATGCATGATGTAAAAAACAACGCGCTACGCTATAGCGGTGCTCAAATTGAATATATATGTATTTGAAATTCATGAAATAAAAATCAATTTATTTTTTTAAACTAAGACAAAAAACGAACAAAAATTTGTAGAATTTTTAATTGAAGATTGGACAAGGGACGAACTTATTGCATTGATCATCGGAAAGACTGTTAAACTTAATTATGAGCAATGTTACACTTATGAGGTGTCTAGTGAAAATAAAATAATAAGAGTCATTGACTATAACCTCTCTTGTTATCATGAAGAAGCTGATACCAAAATTGTATACCACATTTGTCAACTTAATACTAATTATAGTGTGCAGATACACTGTACAGATTCTGATATACCAATAATAATGTTGGCAAACTTTAAGTATTTAAAAGATCAAATTCAAATAATAATTAATTTAAGCACGAGTAAAAAAAAAACTGTACTTAAACATAAATGAAATTTATGAAAAACTTGGGGATCAATTATCTTGTTCACTCGCTATATGTCATATATTTACAGGAAATGATTATAATCCTGCTTTCTTTTGTAAAGGAAAAAAGAGACCTTTCACTATTTTGAAGAAAAATAACAATTTTCAAGAGGCTTTTATTAAACTCCTACGAATTGAAACTACAGCATTAACAACATCGAATGAAGTATTTCAAATTTTCGAAGAGTATGTATGCAGAGTTTATTCATTAAAAACAAAAAATGATATTAACAAAGGACGGTATGAGTTATTTGAGAAAGGATATATATCAAAATTCCCTCACAAGGCATGGTTGTGAGAAATGCGCTAGGCCCAGGGGCTCCTCGCTCTGTAGCGCCACAGTATTTATTTATTTTTTATATAAATCAAAAAATTAAAACGAAGATATTTTAAAACAAAAAATCGTAGGATATGATCCTTCCAGTTTGCCACCAACAAAACAAGAATTGTTGCAACAAATTAAAGGAACTGTATTTATCTGCAATGTATGGTGTAATGCACACATGCGGTGCCCCACGGAAAAATTGCCAGAAAATTTTGGATGTACAATAATTGATGGAAAATATGAATATTATTGGTTTGATGGTCCCCAAAGTCCATCTTTTGAAGAAATATCTTCCGACATTCAAGGTACCCTATTTATACAATTGTTATTTTATGATCGACTATTCATTATTATATTATGATTTACTTAATTTTTTTTTATGTTATTACAGAGTCAGATATCACGAATGAAGGAAGCGAAGTAGATGCCGATGACAGCGATAGTTGCGATAGTAGCGATAGCACCGAAGGGTTGTCGGATGAATCTGAGGAGGATTAATTTTTTTTTTAGAAATACCGAAATCTCTGTGCTTGAATGAATTTTTTATTTACTAAAAAATAAAGCTAAATATTTAAAATTAGAACAAGATTTTTTCTTTTAACAAATAAACAAACAAAAAAATGACAATTCTTGTCGGACTAGCGATGCATACCTGTTTTCTTGTAGGACATTGTTTGAATTGGGCAGATAACATACTAACCTATAATGTAATATTTTTGTCCTACAGTTAGTAATGAAAATAATAATCTGGTGGTATTGACATTTTCTGAGCGTAAGACTGAAAAAACGTACCACGGAATTTGTAGGACAATCTGACTGTTAGATTATATAAATATTAAATAAGTAAAAACGAAAAAATCAGCTTGTTAGTAATCACTTTTTTTGACCTCGTAATCGATACATGTTTGAGGAAGGGGACTCTTAAGATCAAACCATACAATTTGTAGGACAAATATTTTTTTACGTAATTCAGATAATTATCTTGAAGTTTAACTAAGAAAGAAACTGTTACTAATAAATTATTTAGTATCATGAAATCGACATATTTCACCCTTTTTACCTCTGTTAGCTACCACAGTCGAAAGTTTTCGTTAGGATATTGTTGGGCGTCTCAACAAAATAAAGCCACTCAGGGAAAATTAGCTTGATAGTAGTCACAAAAAAAATTGGAGAAGAGATCCCGGACTAATATTCGTTATAAGCTTATCTGATAAAATATTTGAAAAAGTGTGTGAAGAAGATGAGAAATTAACAGTTACAGATGCACTAAGAAAGGCGATGATTTTGGAGACCAAGATGATAGGAATAACTCACAGTGAGGAACCTGTTAACCTCATTACAAAAAGACCCACGTGGCCAAAGAACAATTCCCAAAGCAATCGTTCAAACAATCATCTATTCGGCGGCGTTAATTCTTATTTCTAATGCAGGCAGCAGTTAGAGTGAAGCGGGTAGCGGTGGCCCACTTAAACCAGCCGAGCGCAGCGGAGTGATCACAAAATGAACAGCAGTTGTTTTCCAGAAATTCTTTAGTATCCGACTTGAGCTCGTTATGTACCCTTTTAAATTTTCATATATACCTGAATAACAGTACGTACCCAATATATCAGGAACTGTCCACACAAAATATACCTGGAAGTGTGTATTATAATTTACTAATTTCAAACGCGTTTTTTTCAAAACTCCTTTTGTTTAGGTGGCTGATACGATATCTAATGTTCTATCTGACCGATTTCTTGGAAATTTTGTGAGAATTACTTTATATTGACTTATTCTCTTTATGACTTCGACCTTGTCTTTTGGAAAATCTTAATTTGAAGTATTTTAAAAAAATTTGTAAAGGTCGAAAAACAGAAACAAACTTTTCTTTTTTTTCGGCCTAGGTCTTAGTCTTAGAGGAATAAAGAACAAGAAGAAAAACCAACCAACCAACCTCAAAGTCAAAATTTTGAAAAAAGAAAATATTATTTTCCTAATTAATTTTTTTTACATAATTTTGCTAAACTAATAAAAAACAAAAATATAAACAAAGTTACAATTGAGTTGAGTTGAATCTATTAAGAAATTTTTTGAATATTGAATCTTTGATTGGTCCATCATTACTATTCATTAGATTGTTTTTGTTTTTAAATATGTAAAATGGTTCAAAAGCATCTAATTTAAAATTGCTATTTACATTTCTTATTAATTTTAAAATTTGCAACTAAAACTATAACTATTTTCTAGCATATGTTCTGCAACACTTGATTTTTCTTTTTCATTATATTGAAGATGTGCAAAATGTTCTTTGAATCTTTTTAGAATAGGTATTCTTGTCTGTCCTATATATTCGTTATAAGCTTATCTGATAAAATATTTGAAAAAGTATGTGAAGAAGATGAGAAATTAACAGTTGCAGATGCACTAAGAAAGGCGATGATTATGGAGACCAAGATGATAGGAAAAACTCACAGTGAGGAACCTGTTAACCTCATTACAAAAAGACCCACGTGGCCAAAGAACAATTCCCAAAGCAATCGTTCAAACAATCATCTATTCGGTGGCGTTAATTCTTATTTCTAATGCAGGCAGCAGTTAGAGTGAAGCGGGTAGCGGTGGCCCACTTAAACCGGCCGAGCGCAGCGGAGTGATCACAAAATGAACAGCAGTTGTTTTCCAGAAATTCTTTAGTATCCGACTTGAGCTCGTTATGTACCCTTTTAAATTTTCATATATACCTGAATAACAGTACGTACCCAATATATCAGGAACTGTCCACACAAAATATACCTGGAAGTGTGTATTATAATTTACTAATTTCAAACGCGTTTTTTTCAAAACTCCTTTTGTTTAGGTGGCTGATACGATATCTAGGGTGGTATTCACCAAGAAATCTTAAACTAAGTGCCTCATAAACCTATTCACCGACCACTATTAGTGCAGATTTATGAGCGCTCATAACACTTAAGAGTGGTCGCTACCACTCTTAAGTTATGAGCGGTTGTTATTTTAAATAACTTCGAAAATTCGAAATTTACTGACAGCGTCATTTGTGGTTGTTATTCAAAAATCAAAATGGAAGGAGAAGGAGCGTTGAAAAAAATAAGAAATTCGAATTATGGTTTGCAATACAGAGATTGAATTAATTTTACGTTCTACCTTTTCTTAAAATTCCGAAAAATTTTTCTGTTTTTGGTTTACTTAACAGCTGATTTTGACAATTGACACTGAAATTTTCGAAGTAGTTCGAAAAGTGTGCGTTCACAGGCTCAACACCCTTATTTTTCGAATATTCGAATTAGCTTAGACTAGACCCTATTATTGCTTGGTGAATAGCACATCCAAATTTAAAACTAAGAGCCTCTTAGCTTTAAGAGCGCTCCTAAGATTGTTTGGTGAATACCACCCCTAATGTTCTATCTGACCGATTTCTTGGAGATTTTGTGAGAATTACCATTGTATATATAATCTATAGTACTATCATCAGATAGCTTTTTCTGAGACCTTTATTCACCGAGTGGTGCGCTGAAATCGCTTAAGCAAAGAGACACAGACAAGAGAGAATTAAGCGCTTAAATTTCAAAAAGTGCCGAGAGAACCAAAATCAGAGCAAATTATTTAAGGTGGGGAGGAGAATCGAAAACACAAGACAAAGTATAGAGAATCAGTAATCTTATGGTTAAGCAAAGCAGAATAGGTATGAAAAAATAATTACATGAATTGTTTTGTCTTTCTTTTAGGGTGGGGTATAGTGGTGGTAGTAGGTCAAGAAAGATTTTACGTACAATTGAACATCTGATCATACTGTTCTGTTTGAGGTACTGAAATTTCAATTTGAAGGGATAAAATGAAATTGCTATATTGCAATGCAAGCAAATTTCATTTCAAGTTCATGAAAAAATGAAATTTGTATTAATGAGCAGAAATTTTTTTTTTGTTTTGAACTTATTATTTGATATGTGAAAAATGATATTGAAGAACATTTTTTCGGAAATGTTGGAATTATAGTTGATAAAAGTAAGTATGGAAATGTAAGGTTATGATAGGTAAAAACAGATCTGAAAAAGGGTGGAAAACGTTAGTATTTTGATAAAAAGATTTTTTAAAAGGAAAACTATTGGCAACTACAAAAAAGTGTATTTTTTTCCGGATCACCTAGGAGGTAAAATACAAGATTCGTTTTTTTTAATGAGGTTCCCCAGTAGGCCTGCCTCACTAACTACTTTGCATGCTTGATTTGCTTGATTTGTCATTGATATCATCAATAAACAAAACGTAAAACTATATCACAAAATAACAAAAACGAATTCAAATAACTTATAAAAAATCAACAAAAAAGCATAACATAACAAAATGACTAGCTAAGGGAATTGAATATTGCACATTCAAAAAAAGTTAATAAAAAATAAAAAAGCGAAAGAAAAGGAGAAAAATAATTGCACTTCATATTGCATATAATAAATAGGAAAAAAAGTGAAAGAATACTTATGTAACTAAGAAAATTTAAGGGTAAAGAAGAAGAAAAGGTAAAATAAATTAGAATTTACAAAAAAATAAATACATAACAACAAAAATCAATGTAAAAAACAACAAAAAAGTAAAAGTGGCATGTCAGGTCCAGGTTCAGTTTTAAGGTACCTATAAAGAAAAAAGGTTAAATTATTGATTTAAACAAAAATTAATAGGTTTTCCATATACATTTTTAATTTCAGAAACATTATTTACATTGCACTTAAAAAATAATCTTAGAATAGGTACTTAAACATTTTTTTTTTTTTTTAAATAGGTAACCTTAGAATACTTAAACATACTTTTTCTTATATTTTTTAGTCCCGCGAAGATCCTTGTTTGTCTTTTTTATAGAGAACAACATCATTCCTTGCAAAAGGAATCTGACAATTGTCTCTTTATGTTCGGTGTTAGGGCAGGGTATTTCCAGGTTCGCATCTCTAGAATCACGTACAGTCTCCATCCATTTTTCCATGAGATCTTCTATATGCTGTTTTCTTCTGAAGTTTTCCTCAAAAACCCTCTGCACTTTCTCAGCCAATTTTTCCAGCCGGATTGAGGGAACAACTAGCGATCCAAATTCAGATGTAGCAACGGTGCTGACATAGGCCCTTAGTTCTATAAGTTGCAGTTGATCTCTTGTTGTTGTACTCTTTCTCCTGTTCAACAACCATTGCGTCGAACAAGAGTACGCATTTCCGGTCCATTTCCGTCATATCTTCCGCTTTCTGTCTTTTGCAAAACGTCTATGAACTGGAGACGGAAGTTGTGAGGGTGAAAGCGGAGTATCCTCCGGAAGATCTTGAAAGTTGTGGTCCCAGCTATAAGTCTTAGTGGATGTAGATGCCAAATTATGAAGAGGAACATTTGGACTTACTGGTATGCTTTCGAACTGTGTATTCAAACACGTTCTGGAAGTAGTGGGTTGAAGTTTTTTCGGCATTTTTGGGGCTTGGGGAGTTTTAAAAGAAGAATCAGGAAAATTCTCCAAAATTGTATCTAAGGCTTCATTTGAAATAAAAGAAGTAGACGGGCCTGAACTGGTGCAAGGGGTTTCAAAAGTAACATTAGAATTAGAAGCACTTGTATGGACAGAGCTCGTAGCCGATTTTTGTGCAGAAGTTGTTGCCGATTTTTGGGCAGAAATTGCTGTTTTAATGGTTTGAGCTTTAAGAGCTTCAGCATCCATAATTCTTTGACATGAATGGTCAACAGCAACTACCGTGCAACAGCAAATAGCTGGCGAAGACATTGGAAGTGCTTTCTTTGACAGAAACATCGAAACGCTTGAACAGCTAAGTCTTTTTCATGAAAGTGCTTTGAGCACATACTTGCCGTTTTTGGCAATGGCTTGATGGTTGAAACATTTCCATGTTTCAACCATATTGGCCTTCTACAGTCCTTTGGTATAAGGAAGAAAGATATACGGCTCGGATAGGTCTTAAACTGACCACAGCCTTTGAAAACGCACTTCGACATATCTGTTCAGAAGTGAAAGGTATATTTCGAAGTATTTAATTAATAACAAATTACACAGAGTATTACAAATATAGTGAATATACACACTTAACTTCACCAAAATATCACCAGCTTATGATTCACTTATTACTTTTCACTATCACTTCACTCAAGTCGCGATAAGACACCTAACAAAATCGACTATTATTTCACGAAAATCTTGCTCTAACAATATCGAATTCGAATTCGTAACGCGAAATATAGATTTTAAATAAATTATTGAAATTGAAATTGAAATGCTGAAAAGAAAAAGAAATATTATGGATTAAATACTCTTACTCTCCAGTTTTTATCGTCTGCAAATTTTTGTCTCGTTGAAACTTATGAATTGTTTCAACAGTAAAACAACAAAACACAAAAACAGATCACTATTTTAATATTTTTTTTTTTTTTTTTTCAATATGTTTTTACTTGAATAAACTTCTTTTATTCTGCAAAGTTGATTTTATGATTGTTCAAGGTATGGCTGATGCAGATGAAAGTTATTGTTTTTGACGCACTATCACTACACAACAATGTTTTTTTCGAACGTTTGTTGGTTTTTTTTTTATTAAACAATTTTTAATTGCTTTGGCAAAATTTGTTATGATTTTATCAGCTTAGAACTTATCCAATTGAAATCACAACGAATAATGTTCTTAACCCTCATTTACGAACAGCCAAAAGTCGTGTCCACCCGAACTGGGGTCCAAATGGACGATTTTTTCTTCGAATTTTTTTTGATTTCTGACTTATATTGTTCAGTTATAGTTCTTCTGGCTATTGTATGAATTGTTTCTAAGTATTTCAAATAGCAGTGATAAAGAAATTTAAGCAGAGATGTCATTATGCATGTATGTAGGAGGTCATCAATAAAATTTTTCAATTTCAAAAACGATGGAAATTGCCTAACTTCGCAAATCTGGGATTAACGCTTATCCCTTTCGATATGTCTGTTTTACGTAATTACTGATTGTAAAATTCATCCACAAAAAAAATAGTCATTAGTTCAGTTTCGTCTGGTCATCAAATAATTTTATGACCTCAAAAAGGACTGAATTCGCCATAATTCTCTGTAAGCCTTCACCAAATTCAGTTGTAACTGCCAAAAATAATATACCTACATTCAATGATACATTGCAAACTCATTTATTCAACCGCACATAAAAAGCACACAAAAAAAGCCTGCAAACGAATTTCTTCTACTCCTTCACTACCTCATTGCAACCATACAGGTAATCCACACAAGTCATGTCATATGATCATATCAGCTCATGACCTATATCAATAGCACACACACATCTTAACATGCTCTGTTGTCTTACCCCATGTCCGATGTCCCATACGATAGCCAAAATAAATGCTTACATATGCTATGGAGAATGAAGGAATGAAAACCCATAAGACAACAATAAGTTGTCTTCTTTTGCTTCGCTATCTGCCATACTCCATTGAATACACATTTCGCATTTCGGCATTGTACACAAGAAGAAGAAGAAGAATTGTATTCTTAAGCATTTTAACCTACTACTCCTCCGAATTTATAATAGCAAGAGAAATGGCAAGGGAAATCATTTCTCTTGTGATTTCCTGCTCTTAAGCCATTTTAGTAGCGTGATTTACCGTCTTTAAATGGCGCTAGTAAGGCCGAAGTGATAGTACTATAGATTCTATATACAATGGAATTACTTTATATTGACTTATTCTCTTTATGACTTCGACCTTGTCTTTTGGAAAATCTTAGTTTGAAGTATTTTAAAAAAATTTGTAAAGGTCGAAAAACAGAAACAAACTTTTCTTTTTTTTCGGCCTAGGTCTTAGTCTTAGAGGAATAAAGAACAAGAAGAAAAACCAACCAACCAACCTCAAAGTCAAAATTCAAAAAAGAAGATATTATTTTCCTAATTAATTTTTTTTACATAATTTTGCCCAATTAAGTGCCATTTTTTCTTTTCATATTCAATGCTTTTATTAATTTTTATTCAAAAGCAAAAAACCGAACAAAAAAATTTTTCTTGGTTTAAGAAAAATCTAAAAAACGAAAGGTACTTTTTTCCAGAAAACAAAATGTCGTTAATTTCCCGCTAATTGAACTTTTTTTCCTGGAAGTGAAATATGAAATGTGTTTTTAATAGCGTATAAAAAAAAGTTAAAAAAAAAATTTTTGTACGATCCATTGTATATAGAATCTATAGTACTATCATCAGATAGCTTTTTCTGAGACCTTTATTCACCGAGTGGTGCGCTGAAATCGCTTAAGCAAAGAGACACAGACAAGAGAGAATTAAGCGCTTAAATTTCAAAAAGTGCCGAGAGAACCAAAATCAGAGCAAATTATTTAAGGTGGGGAGGAGAATCGAAAACGCAAGACAAAGTATAGAGAATCAGTAATCTTATGGTTAAGCAAAGCAGAATAGGTATGAAAAAATAATTACATGAATTGTTTTGTCTTTCTTTTAGGGTGGGGTATAGTGGTGGTAGTAGGTCAAGAAAGATTTTACGTACAATTGAACATCTGATCATACTGTTCTGTTTGAGGTACTGAAATTTCAATTTGAAGGGATAAAATGAAATTGCTATATTGCAATGCAAGCAAATTTCATTTCAAATTCATGAAAAATTGAAATTTGTATTAATGAGCAGAAATTTTTTTTTTGTTTTGAATTTATTATTTGACATGTGAAAAATGATATTGAAGAACATTTTTTCGGAAATGTTGGAATTATAGTTGATAAAAGTAAGTATGGAAATGTAAGGTTACGATATGTAAAAACAGATCTGAAAAAGGGTGGAAAACGTTAGTATTTTGATAAAAAGATTTTTTAAAAGGAAAACGTTAAACGAATTCAAATAACTTATAAAAAATCAACAAAAAAGCATAACATAACAAAATGACTAGCTAAGGGAATTGAATATTGCACATTCAAAAAAAGTTAATAAAAAATAAAAAAGCGAAAGAAAAGGAGAAAAATAATTGCACTTCATATTGCATATAAAAAATAGGAAAAAAAGTGAAAGAAAAGCAGAAAGAATACTTATGTAACTAAGAAAATTTAAGGGTAAAGAAGAAGAAAAGGTAAAATAAATTAGAATTTACAAAAAAATATATACATAACAACAAAAATCAATGTAAAAAACAACAAAAAAGTAAAACAAAGCAATAAAATGACTAGGCATGTCAGGTCCAGGTTCAGTTTTAAGGTACCTATAAAGAAAAAAGGTTAAATTACTGATTTTAGCAAAAATTAATAGGTTTTCCATATACATTTTTAATTTCAGAAACATTATTTACATTGCACTTAAAAAATAATCTTAGAATACTTAAACATTTTTTTTTAAATAGGTAACCTTAGAATACTTAAACATACTTTTTCTTATATTTTTTGGTCGCGCGAAGCTCCTTGTTTGTCTTTTTTATAGAGAACAACATCATTCCTTGCAAAAGGAATCTGACAATTGTCTCTTTATGTTCGGTGTTAGGGCAGGGTATTTCCAGGTTCGCATCTCTAGAATCACGTACAGTATCCATCCGTTTTTCCATGAGGTCTTCTATATGCTGTTTTCTTCTGAAGTTTTCCTCAAAAACCCTCTGCACTTTCTCAGCCAATTTTTCCAGCTGGATTGAGGGAACAGCTAGCGATCCGAATTCAGATGTAGCAACGGTGCTGACATAGGCCCTTAGTTCTATAAGTTGCAGTTGATCTCTCCTTTCAACCGAGCTGCTGATCATGAAGTTGGAACAGGCTTCACACTTCAGTTTGGACTTGAGCTTGCCAGCTGCAAAGCCTGCGTAATAAATTGCTGCCATCTTTTGCATCTGCTCACTGGGTTCACTGGGTTGTAGTTCAACCTGTGGTGGGTCTTCTTCCTCATCCACTTCCATATTCCAATTTATGCAGTCCTCGCATTGGCAGTCGATGTCATCATCATCATCGATATCTTCAACATCGACGGGATCTCCTGGCGCTAGTAGATAGTCCTCTATCGTTTCTACGACTTTTGACTTCTCTTTGTCTTTTGTCGTTTTATCGATCTTTCGCTCCTCGGCCAAGTCAGCTGTGCTTATTAGAGGCTCTGCTCCAGCATCTTCATATCCTGAGTGTTCTGGTGCGCTATAGTGCTGAAACATGACCAGCTTCAAATTTCTTATAAACCTCCACACAGATGGTTCCTTATCATAGGGTCCTCTATTCGTTCGCACCATTGAAAACAGGTTTTCCGCGACATCGGTGTTGAGGTGCGCCAATAGGAAATAATTCTGTTCTTTGCTTTTCAGATAGTGCCACATCTGAATTATTCCTATTAGCGTTTGCTTTAATCCCTTAAAGCAAGGTGGAATTATATGACTGCTGCTGCTTCTCCAGCTTGAAACCCACTCAATACAGCTTTCTAGGTATTCCAAAGTGTCGGTGTCATCCGATAGCACTTTCTTGTTTGGATTTTTTGAGTATTTTTGGCCGGTATTCAGTACGTCAAACAGCACATTCATTCGCTGAATAAATGTAGCTGTTGACTCGGCCTGTTTCTTTAGTTGCTCTATTTTGTATACATTGCATTTGATGGCGCATAGAATCCCTGTATACACGTTGAAGCTGAAGATTTGAGTGGCCAGCTTCACGGAGAACTTCTCAAATGGTTTCTGACTGATGTGAGAAGCTTTAAGTTTATAACAGACTTGAAAGTCCCCTTTCGAGTCTTCGTTATAAAGTTCTTCGATGGTTTTCCACGACACAACATCGTCATTGATTTTTATGTTGTGTTTTACTAATATATTACGGATGCTCTTGAATAGATGGCAGTAATCATAAAGTAGAAACACTCTATGATTGTCTACTTCTATGTAGGGCCTATCTATTGCATCCCAGTCGACTCCGAGTTTCTTATATGCGAGAACGTTGTTCGATCCCTGATCGCAACTTGTCGCAACAACGTTCAGCCCACATTCCAGTACTTTTTTCAAGGTCTCTTTTATAATCCTTGCAAGCATGTCCCCTTTTGGTGATCCCACATAGTAGGAGATAGATTGTTTCCAGTTTCTGTTAAACCCTCGCAAAGTAAATACCATTACTTTGGAGGCTATCAGATTCGTCCGTCCATGCTCTCCAAAATCAGTGTATCCGTACTGAATGTCGTCCTTGTTGTTGTACTCTTTCTCCTGTTCAACAACCATTTCGTCGAACAAGAGTACGCATTTCCGGTCCATTTCCGTCATATCTTCCGCTTTCTGTCTGAGAATGTGCATCACAGTCTCAGTCAGGCCTGCCTTGAGTCGTATTTCTGAGTGCCATCGGTATATGGTACTCACTGCTGGTAGTTTAAATCCCGAACTAATCAAAAACGCATAGCACGCTGGAGACTTAAAGAAGATTTTTAAGAAAAAATCTTTTTCTTTAAGAGTCCAGTGTGTTTTCTTTTCGTGTAAAAGCTGTGCCAACACGAAAGTAAGAACTTCTTCTTTCGAATCTTCCAGCTTTTCTTCGACCGCTTTTCTTAAAATATACCTCTTGCTCTTTCGAATATGGCGAGGGGTGTAAATGGTTCCCCCGTGAGGTTTTTTGGGGGTCGTAGATTTCTGAGGGGATGGGGACTTTGCAAAACGTCTATGAATGGGAGACGGAAGTTGTGAGGGTGAAAGCGGAGTATCCTCCGGAAGATCTTGAAAGTTGTGGTCCCAGCTATAAGTCTTAGTGGATGTAGATGCCAAATTATGAAGAGGAACATTTGGACTTACTGGTATGTTTTCGAACTGTGTATTCAAACACGTTATGGAAGTAGTGGGTTGAAGGTTTTTCGGCATTTTTGGGGCTTGGGGAGTTTTAAAAGAAGAATCAGGAAAATTCTCCAAAATTGTATCTAAGGCCTCATTTGAAATAAAAGAAGTAGACGGGCCTGAACTGGTGGAAGGGGTTTCAAAAGTAACATTATAATTAGAAGCACTTGTATCGACAGAGCTCGTAGCCGATTTTTGTGCAGAAGTTGTTGCCGATTTTCTGGCAGAAATTGCTGTTTTAATCATTTCCATGTAATTTAAACATTTCCATGTTTCAACCATATTGGCCTTCTACAATCCTTTGGTATAAGGAAGAAAGATATACGGCTCGGATAGGTCTTAAACTGACCACAGCCTTTGAAAACGCACTTCGACATATCTGTTCAGAAGTGAAAGGTATATTTCGAAGTATTTAATTAATTTAATAGTAACAAATTACACAGAGTATTACAAATATAGTGAACATATACACTTAACTTCACCAAAATATCACTAGCTTATGATTCACTTATTACTTTTCACTATCACTTCACTCAAGTCGCGATAAGACTCCTAACAAAATCGACTATTATTTCACGAAAATCTTGCTCTAACAATATCGAATTCGAATTCGTAGCGCGAAATATAAATTTTAAATAAATTATTGAAATTGAAATGCTCTTACTCTCCAGTTTTTATCGTCTGCAAATTTTTGTCTCGTTGAAACTTATGAATTGTTTCAACAGTAAGACAACAAAACACAAAAACAGATCACTATTTTAATATTTTTTTTTTTTTTTTTTCAATATGTTTTTACTTGAATAAACTTCTTTTATTCTGCAAAGTTGATTTTATGATTGTTCAAGGTATGGCTGATGCAGATGAAAGTTATTGTTTTTGACGCACTATCACTACACAACACTGTTTTTTTCGAACGCTTGTTGGTTGTTTTTTTATTAAACAATTTTTAATTGCTTTGGCAAAATTTGTTATGATTTTATCAGCTTAGAACTTATCCAATTGAAATCACAACGAATAATGTTCTTAACCCTCATTTACGAACAGCCAAAAGTCGTGTCCACCCGAACTGGGGTCCAAATGGACGATTTTTTCTTCGAAATTTTTTTGATTTCTGACTTATATTGTTCAGTTATAGTTCTTCTGGCTATTGTATGAATTGTTTCTAAGTATTATTATATAGCAGGGATAAAGACATTTGAGCAGAGATGTGATTATGTAGGAGGTCAGCAATAAAATTTTTCAATTTCAAAAACGATGAAAATTGCCTAATCTCGCAAATCTGGGATTCCCGCTTATCCTTTTCGATATGTCTTTTTTACGTAATTACTGATTGTAAAATTCATCTACATCAATTGTTCCTGGCAGGTATGCCTATCTCAAAAAAAAATAGTCACTAGTTCAGTTTGGTCAGGTCATCAAATAATTTTATGACCTCAAAAAGGACTGAATTCGCCATAATTCTCTGTAAGCCTTCACCAAATTCAGTTGTAACTGCCAAAAATAATATATGTACCTACATGCAATGATACATTGCAAACTCATTTATTCAACCGCACACAAAAAGCACACAAAAAAAAGCCTACAAACGCATTTCTTCTACTCCTTCACTACATCATTGCAACCATACAGGTAATCCACACAAGTCATGTCATATGATCATATCAGTTCATGACCTATATCAATAGCACACACACATCTTAACATGTTCTGTTGTCTTACCCCATGTCCGATGTCCCAACCCATACGATAGCCAAAATAAATGCTTACCTATGCTATGGAGAATGAAGGAATGAAAACCCATAAGACAACAATAAGTTGTCTTCTTTTGCTTCGCTATGTGCCATACTCCAATGAATACACATTTCGCATTTCGGCATTATACACAAGAAGAAGAAGAAGAATTGTATTCTTAAGCATTTTAACCTACTACTCCTCCGAATTTATAATAGCAAGAGAAATGGCAAGGAAAATCATTTCTCTTGTGATTTCCTGCTCTTAAGCCATTTTAGTAGCGTGATTCACCGTCTTTAAATGGCGCTAGTAAGGCCGAAGTGATAGTACTATAGATTCTATATACAATGTACGATCTTAATTTTAATATAAATTATAAATAATTATTAAAATTTTAGAGTTATCTTTCAATTATATTAGTTTTAAGTTAAATTTTAAAACTAAGACCTATTACAAACTTGAACTTTGGTCTCAAAGGACAGCACATGTACTGATTTGTGCCCCAAATGCTGTTTCCGGTCAAACGAGTTGATGAATCCGAAAAAATATGGTTTTTTGCCAAATAAATACTCGCGAATTTTTCTACGTGCATTCAGTATGCAAACAAACATATGTATATCAGTAAGGGATGCATCAGTTCTTATTTAAAAGAAAGAACACTACATCAGCATGCTCTCCACCTAAAAAAAAAACTTCGAGATGTTAATTTAACTGATTTAAGTCTCTTTGATTGGTTGAAAATTCAAAACTTCGGAAAAAAACACAATTTTTTGGGTTTCATCAACTCGTTTGACCGGAAACAGCATTTGGGGCACAAATCAGTACATGTGCTGTCCTTTGAGACCAAAGTTAAAGTTTGTAATAGGTCTTAGTTTTAAATTTTTTAAAAAATTAAGTTAATTACATGTAAAATTGCCTCTCGCGCCTTCACGGAGGGATATAGACCCCCCCTCCCATGCAACTTTTTTTTGGTCTTGGCCAAACCCATCCATCCTTTATCTTTGGAAAATCGTATCTTAAACACCCTAAATAAATAAAATAAAATTCTAAAAGCTAATAATTAATTTTAAAAATAATTAAAAAATTGAGAGCGGTGAAATTTTTTTTTTAACTTTTTTCTATACGCCATTCAAAACACATTTCCGAAAATTTCATGAAAATCCATGGACTGGCCCTGAATTCCTGGGTTTTGCCTTTTTTATGTCTAACGGTCCTCCAGTAATAGCTACATCTTTACTTTTTAAGATTTTGTTTTGTTTGTTCGATTTGGATCACTACAAGGGTCGGAATCATGTCAACCAGGTAGCACCGTTTGATTGAAAACACCTGTTATGTAGGATGTTATTTTAAGAATTTCTATTATTCCCTACTGTTGAAGTACAGTAGACGCTCGATATAGTGAATCTCGGAAGAGTGAACTATCCAGTATAGTGAACACCCAAAATTTTACATGCATGCATTAATAGTGAACAATAAAGATCTCGATATAGTGAACACATAAATTTTCTCAGGTTTGAACTAGAACATCGCAGTTGCAATGCGTCTACAGCATGCCAACTGCCTTTGAACAAATTTTAACGTTCATTCAGGTACATTATCTCACACTTAATCACAAAAGAATGTAATCACTTGACTCAGTAGAACACAAGTTCTTGCTGTGTTTTTACTTTTGTACAACAGTAGACAAAAGTAACAAGCTACTTTCAAAAATTTAATTAATATAGAGAAAAAAGATGCTAATTTGTAAATGTTATATCTATGTACAAATGTAGGTACATTTTTAAAAGTTAAAATGTTTTTGTTTCATGTTATTATATATAAGTATGTATTATGAATTTTGTTTGTTTTTAGCTGTTTCAACTTGATTAAAATGTTTGTTTATCGATTAAATAAATATAAGTATCTTGAAACTGAACAAAATGTGCATTTTCGATCAAATTTAAATTGGGAAAGCGTTTCTAGCCTTCCGCTCGAAATAGTGAACAATCTCCAAATAGTGAACATGGCTGGTTTTTATTACTTCACTATATCGAGCGTCTACTGTATTTTCTTAGCTCTCCAGCCGACTGTGTGTCCGAGCACTGTTGGGTGCACGATTTTACGTATATACTGAGCTCGCCAGCCGAATGAAGATTCGTTTCATTTTTAATTCATTTTTATTTACTTTTTCTTATGTCTACTTACATGCTAACCAAAATGTGTAAAACTAGCTTATATAATAACTTAATTAACTTACTGACCCAAGGCGGGTACTCTAAATTATTCAATATCTTACTACTAATGCCTTTCGGCCTTAAGATAACTTATGAATCAAAAACTAGAGCTAGTTAAAACTAAGAAAATTTTTTAAAAAACTTAGTTTGAATGATCATTTTTGTTTTTTGTTTTCTTAAGACTAATTGAAACTACTTAAATCTACTTAAAACTAGAGCAGCCACAGTAGCTTTTTTTTTTTTTTTTTTTTGCCTCTGTGCCTACCCCCTATACCCTAAGACTTACACGCTAAACCTGTGTAAGCCAGCCATTGGCGACTCGCTATCATTATCAAATTTGTGTTGTTGCTCCGACAACCACCAGAACATTTTCGACGTTTTAACAACGTCACGACGATCGCGATCTGGGACCGCCCTACTGAACCGGAGGAGCTCTTTAGCTTCTCCGCCTACTGCGGTGACGTCTCGGTTGTAAAGGAGCCATCGTTCCACGCACTTCCGGCAGACGTGGTAGATTAGCGGAACCGCCAACCTATCCTGAATCAGCCCTACCATATCAAAATAGAGGAAAGCCTCCGGTGGGACAAATCCACTGAAGCGCGTTTTCTCCATATATTCAGTGTTGGGGTAATAAGCCCCAAAAATCAGGCCATTGGTCGAGGTCATCGCTCTTGCAGTGTGACCACGAGTTAGTTTTATAATGAAGTTGTCGATCCTGTTTATTTGAGCCCCGTTGTAAAGGACCTCATTAGGATAATATTTTCTGTACTCCGACTCTGGTGTTCTGTGCAATCCAAGACAGGTACGCAGACACTGTCTCTCAAACACCCGAATCTTTTCCATTTGAGACGCTGTAACATTGAACCACACGGGGCACCCATAGACAATCATTGGCCTTATGAGGGCCATGTAGCAAATCACCTTCACTCTGCTATCAAGTTGACTGCTGTGAAACAGTCGCCTTGTCAGAGCAAAAACTCCTCTAGCTCTGGCCAGAGCCGCATCCATATGTTTGTTAAAATATAGATACTGATCTAGCCAGATGCCCAGGTACTTGACTACTACTTTGTTTGGCAGTGGGTGGTCATGTAGATCAACGATCACCAGCTTTCGCCAGTTCTTTCCCGTATCCCATGAGGCCCGAGCCAACGAGGTTCTAAACACAATTGTTTCCGATTTCTGGACGTTGATTTTAAACTTCCAGTCATCGCAATATTGCTGGATCTTATCGAAGTCACGCTGCAAGAGTATTCTGATAACTTCGATCTTTGGACCTGTTCTGTACGCAATAAGGTCGTCGGCGTACGCTATAGCATGGTGAAGAGAACCAATTAGATCGCCAGTGAAAATGCTAAATAGTATAGGAGAATTCACCGCTCCTTGTTGCAGACCGTTCTGTATTTTAAAAGTTCTGATAGAAGTTCTATTGCAACTTTTCACAACAAACGTTCTACCATGAAGCATGTCATTCAGAATATATAGTAGTGGTTTACTCATGCCATATCTGATCAACTTATAAAAAAGACCGTCTAACCAAACGGTATCGAAAGCCTTCTCCAAGTCAACCAGACATGCACCCGTACACTGATTTTTAGCTTTGTTCCATTGAATATCTGATACTAGTTTAGACGCGGCTTGTGTGGTATCATGGCCCGCCTTAAAACCGAACTGATTTTCTGGAATAATATGTTTGTCCTCAGCCCATGTGGACAGAGCTCTATTGAGAACTTTCTCGAATACCTTGCTGATACTCGGAAGAAGACTAATTGACCGGAGATTTGCTGGATTGGAACCATCCTTACCTTTTTTAAGGAGACGATGGACCACTGCCGTCTTCCAACGCACTGGATAATATGCATTATTCAGCGCATTGTTGAACAACGTGGTGTATATGTCCACCGCTTCCGAAGGGAGATTTCGCAGCACAACATTGGGTATGCCGTCGACTCCTGCTGACTTCTTTTTCTTTATTTTGTGAAAGATGTCCAAGAGGTCCATCTTAGAAACGAGCAAGATGTTGTCCCCGTTTCGCTGGGCGATGACTGCATTTGCAAGTCGGTCGTCATTGAACCTAGTGAAACCAGGATTCTCGGGTCGCCAATGCGAGATCTCGTCTCTAAGATAGTAGTGTCCAACGAAGGCTCTATCTTCAAGGTCGTAATTCGGGCGAATGCACTCATTCACCTTATATACTCGCTCGGAAACAGCACCCACCGTTTCTACCTTCTCTTGAGCATCTTCCACTATAAAGTGGTCATCATCCAAGATGGCCTCATCCGGATCTATTCCTATTGTCAGAAGTAAGTCTTTGTTCTCTATCGTCCTTTGGAGTTTAATACCCTGAAGGTCATTTTGATCTTTTCTCCTAAAGACTTTGTTTATTTCCGGAAACATACTCGGGTTGTTGGATTGTACAGCCCGAATTTTGTTGTTCCAGAAAAGCGATATAGAGATTCTGTAATTTTCTTTAATTAACAGTTGGAGATTTTTGATCTGTGACTTCAGAGTTCTAATCTCCAAATCGTGTCGGTCAGTAAACCTCCTGTGCAAGAGATTGAGTCTTGACAGGAGTCTACTTTTTTGTTTGTAAAGTGCGTATATTGTCGCGTTTCTGTACATGTTCGTTGGATCATTTTGCCTATACTTAGGAATTGTTTTGTCCATTGTACTACGGATTGCATCCTCCATACGTTGCAGGTATCCATCGATCTCAACGTTCGACAGATTCCTGTTGCATGGTGGCACAATACCGTTCGAACGAAGTTCCCTTGAGACGGCACCGTAAAAGCGCGGCCAAAGTGTCTTACCGTAGTTGTAAGAGTGCGTCGGCACGTACTCCTCCAGTTCCACAAGGTCGTTCGGAAGCAGTATGACGGCGGCAAGTCCACAGTGGTCACTGTCGTACTCAACCGTCGTCAAACAATTTTTCGTCCGTCGAAGAATGTCGTCGGTCAGTTTCAGTCTTGAGTCTAAAAGCAATAGATCCAAATAAGAGCCACTTCGAGGATATGAAGGCCTGTCAGTAGCTAGCAGATCGACTTTACACTCAATGCTGTGGAGCCCCAGCCAATTGAATAGCTGGGTCCCCCTTGGATTGGCTAATTGATTTCCCCAATCTTGGTGTTTAGCATTGTAATCACCGGCCAAAAGGAAATAGTTTTCTTCTGAGTTCAGTTTCAGACATCGAAAAAGTGTTTCAAGCTCTGTTATAAAACATGAATTTTGAGAAGCCTCCGGCGCATAGATCGCGACCACATACAAGCGCCTCCCCTGTTGGAGAGGGATGCATACGATACACGCTTCAAGCAACTGGAATCGGCGTACTTCACCACTATATATTACCTTATGAGCAATGCCCTTACGTATGAAGATCGCAACCCCACCCGCGAAAGTCGAGTTGGATCGGTCCCTCCTTACGATAATGTAATTATTATTCGTCAAATTGTGATGCTGGTTTAGCCTAGTTTCTCTAACCATACATACATCAGGACGTTGGTCTTTTAACAACTCAGAGAAGTTGGTTCTACCCTAACTAGCGAATTCACATTCACGGCTAGGATCTTAAAAGGCCTCTCCGGCAGCGCGCCCGTTAACCCAAAAATTGCGCAAGCGAAGGCACTGCACGGTAGATCAAATCCACCCTACGCGCCTGCTCACTTATTTGCCGTGATAGTTCACTCATTTCTGCCTGAATGACACGCAGAGCGACCATCACCTCTGACTCCCCAGTCGCAGCCTTAGACACAGATGGCTGTGCGGCCGCTTTCTGAGGAGGCTGTACCGTTTTCCCAGCCCCCCACGCCATTTGGGCGTAAGAGACATCGGGAACGACGGCCCTTGGAATTGGTCTGGCTGTTTGCCTTCCCTCATCCTTAGTTGCTGTTGGAGCAGCTTTTTTTGATTTTTTTATAATTTGGTATCGAGGACAACCCCGATAATTAGCAGGGTGCTCATCTCCACCACAGAGAACGCACTTCAGTAGGGTCTTGTCTTCGACCCTTGTCTCACCGAGCTTACACTCTTTGTCGTTGTGGTTCTCTCCACACTTGACGCACCTCGACTGCATTTGGCAGTTGAATGCGGCGTGACCGAACCGTTGGCAACGAAGACATAGTAAAATGTCCCCGTGCCTGTTTAATTTTTCCCATCTTACCATCTGGTAGTCCAGGGCGGAGATTTTCCTTAGACTATCCAGACGGCTATTGGGTGATAGGGTGACGAGGAACATCGGCAATAGCCGCTTCTCCCGTCTTGCCTTGGCCGTGGTGAACGACTTGACCCCGATGAACTCGAGATCGTCGCCCGCCAACCTGCGGAGTTCAACTAACAGCTCCTCTGGGTCAGAAGTAGGCTCTACCCCTTTCAATAGCATTGTTTTCGGTTTCTCCTCTTTGGGAGTATAACTAAAGTGTTGGGTGGTTGTTGTTTGCAACAACGCCCGAACGATCTTATGGTCACCAATGTTTTCGCATTGGATCGCATGTCGATCTTGGCCTAATCTTTTAATTGTAAATTTGTCACCAATGGCGGACTTACATAAGTTTTTGGTAGCTTGAAGTTCCGTCTTTAGGGTGTTGATAGGGGGCACCCTGCTCTTTGTCTTCTTCTTTTGTTGTTGTTGGGTTGGCTGCTGCTCTGCTGGTTGCTGCTGTTGGTCTGCTGGCTTCTTCGGCTGCTTCTGGATCTGGCTCGGTGTCGCGGCTTTTATAGCCGCGGTCCCCCGTGGCTGCTCTTCGGTAGCAGTTTTTCTATTTAACTCAGCTTTTTTAGCTGTAGTTCCGCGTTGCTGCACGGGCGCAGTTTTTTTGTTTGCAGCATTTTGTGCTGCTGCTGCTGGTCGCTGTGCTTTTGGCGCATCAACTTTTGGTTGCGACTGTTGTTGATGCGCCTCCCTCTCCGCTCGCCTACGATCCTCTCGCCTTTGCTTTATTTCGGCAATTTCTTTATTAAACTTAGCCAGTGTCTCCGTGAGAAACTGGATCCGCTGTTTTTCTTCCTCGTCGTTGTCGATGTTATCTGCCAAGGCAGCGAACGAATTGCCGCTACCTGTATAACGGCCCTCGCCACCGTTTGACTCATAATCGTAAGTCGAGTTGAGACTTACGATGCTTTCTGTGTCCGTCGACATTAAATCGTCATCGACCTCCTCTGCCGCTCCCTTCGCCTTCTGCTTTCGGGGCACTAAATTCGGCTTTCCCTTTAGGCGCCGCCTCCTTTTAACTGCAGTTCCAGCTGCCTCTGCTGTTGTTGCGGTTGTTGCCGCTATCAGTTTTGCGGTTGTTGCCGCTGCTGTAGTATTTGTTGTTGTTGACGCTGCTGTAAAATTTGTTGATTCTAACAATTCTTTACTCGCAGAGGCATCTTTCGATGCCCCTGCCTTCTTCTCTTTCACCATCTGCTTTTTTTCCCAATCAATGACGTTTTCAACCGCCCGGTTATGAAAAAAAGCTTCCAAAATTTTGGTCGCCTCTGAGTGGGATTTGAACCCACGACCCTTGGCTTCAGAGTACGCCACTCTACCACTGTGCTAACTTTTCAGTTAACAAATCGATAGCTAAATTAGCACTTAAACTTTCACTCACTTGAAAATACACTGTCACTGCTCTGCTATAGTCTTTCCTGCACGAAAGTCAAAGATCGACTGAGCCGAATGAAGATTTAAACTCAACGTTACTTGTCTATGTTCAAACTTAACTTTATTTTACAAAATGCACCCCTTTATATACTGCTTTCAATTTTACTCAATATAATTCAAAATACAAAATATGACTCAATTGAACTCATATGCACTTTGGTTCTCAATTTCTCACTCGCATAGAATGGACTCATTCTTCGATCCATTCTAGTGCAACATGATCCCTCAGTGCAATGTGTTCAGTGGGTCACAAACAAAATTTACTATGGTCTTCTCTGACTCACTATGTGCATGCGCTCATTCATTAATATGTCATCAGCATGCACAAGTGGTTTCAGATTATTAGTGCAGTCAATGAAGCATTTTAGGTCCGAATTTTTTTACTGTGAACCGATTTGCATGAAATTTTGGAATTAGGCTCATCTTACCCTTAAATTCAAAAGTGAAAATGATTTGCACACCGCCACCACCCTGCGGGTGGTTGCCACCCCTTCTCGGGGGTGAATTTTTTTTTTTGAAATAACCTCGGATATCGATAGAAGGCCTAATTTTAAGCAAAAAAACAAATATAAAGTTTTTTGTTAAGTCCAATACTTTTCGAGTTATCGGCAATTGAAAATTCGCAATTTGTTCACGTTTTTCTTCAATTTATTGCAAATATCTCCAAAACTATACGTTTTATCGAAAATTTTATGATGAACAAAATTGTAGCAGGTAAAACAATGAACAATTTGGTTTTTTATAAAGTATTCTAAGAATAATATTAAGCTAGATATAAAAGATCAAAACCATTTTTTATTTTGTCTGAAATTTAATCGTTGTGGTCAATGCCATTTAGCGGCGAGCAGATGCATTTTATGCATTCTAATACAAAAAGATATTTTGTAGTGCTTGAAAAAAGCTTTAAAATGAGCACTATTAAAAGCCTTTTGCACGTAAAATAAGTGAGCTGTAGTGCAAATAAGGAGAGCATCTAATGTTTATTTCTTTTAAATCAATGAGTTTTTGGACCATAGTTCCTTCAATTTTTATGCTATCACAATTTGTAAGAAACCATTGTAAAGGTAATTAAGAGAGCTAAAACATCCTTGATTGCAATATATAGTAAACAACTTTTTGCTAAAACGGTGAAGGGTTAAAGGACTTAAGAGAGGCTGTGATTGCACTGCCACGCGCTCTTTAAACAATCATATCTCCGTCAATTTTTGTTTCACAGAAAAAACTAAAAGACCAAATTGTTTGCCAAAAAAAAACCAAAATTTTTTATTTTTACACTATTATACGTATCTGTCGTCATTTTTGAGATATTATGAAAAAAAGTGGGGTTTTTAAAAATTTGAAAATTTGTTGTTTTTTTTCAATCGTGACTTTTTTGAAAAATATGTGTCCAAAAGTAGCCAAACTGATACTATCTATCAAACTCATCATAACAAACTTAATTTTAGGCGCAATACGATCAAATTAAATTTTGGTGGAAATGGCACTTATGAAACCCATTGATTTAAAAGAAAAAAACATTAGATGCTCTCCTTATTTGCACTACAGCTCACTTATTTTACGTGCAAAAGGCTTTTAATAGTGCTCATTTTAAAGCTTTTTTCAAGCACTACAAAATATCTTTTTGTATTAGAATGCATAAAATGCATCTGCTCGCCGCTAAATGGCATTGACCACAACGATTAAATTTCAGACAAAATAAAAAATGGTTTTGATCTTTTATATCTAGCTTAATATTGTTCTTAGAATACTTTATAAAAAACCAAATTGTTCATTGTTTTACCTGCTACAATTTTGTTCATCATAAAATTTTCGATAAAACGTATAGTTTTGGAGATATTTGCAATAAATAGAAGAAAAACGTGAACAAATTGCGAATTTTCAATTGCCAATAACTCGAAAAGTATTGGACTTAACAAAAAACTTTATATTTGTTATTTTGCTTAAAATTAGGCCTTCTATCGATATCCGAGGTCATTTCAAAAAAAAAAAAATTCACCCCCGAGAAGGGGTGGCAACCACCCCCAGGGTGGTGGCGGTGTGCAAATCATTTTCACTTTTGAATTTAAGGGTAAGATGAGCCTAATTCCAAAATTTCATGCAAATCGGTTCACAGTAAAAAAATTCGGAGGTTGGGCCCTATTTTTCGCTTCATTGACTGCACTATATCGGGAAATGATTTGTTTTGTTTACACAACAGTGTATGGTTCGGATGTATACATACACAACACCCGCACCGTCAAAAAAAAAATGATTTTATTATTTTTGAATGAGAAAATTATTTTAAAATGAAATTTGATCTGTTTGTATTTACATGTTTCTTACTCTTATCAATCTGTTATTGTGCATTTCTTTATTTTTGTTCTCAATTCTTATCACACTATTTGGAGAGTTTTGTTCAATTATTTTATAGGGACCTTTAAATGGTCTTTCTAGTTTTTTCTTATTGCCTATTTTTATGTATACATAGTCTCCTACCTTGAAATTTGCTTTATTTACATTTGGTTGGTTATTACTTATTTTTGTCTTATTTAATTCTAAGTTTTCTTTAGCTTTTTCGTATGCATATTTTAATTTAATTTTGAATTCATTTACATAGTCATCTAAGTTATAATTTCTGTTTTATTTTTAATTATTTCAAAAGGTAAAGTACATAATTTACCATATACCAATTCAAAAGGTGCGTAATTCGTGGTACTGTGTGGTGTAGTGTTGTATGTGTAAGTGTAGTATGGTAGTAACTCTTCCCACTCGTCTTTTCCGTTCATAGTCATTAAATAGTCGTTCAGAACTCTATGGTTTCTTTCTATTGAGCCTAAAGTTTCATGGTGAAATGCTTTGCTATACATCTTCTTATACCTATAAGTCCTCCTAATTTATCATCATGATACCTTTTTATTATTTCATTCAATTCTTTTATATCATGCACTCTTTTTGGTGCATTGTATAATATAATGTCTATACAATTTTCTTTTTCATTTTTCTGCAGTTCATTAAATATCTTCTTAGATTTGTGCACTGATATTGTTTCAAATATTTCATTATTCATTGCTAACGCTAGCTTTTCTAACTTCACATGCTTTGCATAGGATAATAGTTTCCTCAGAATCAATTTTAAATCTGATAATGATTTATCACTGTATCCAACATGTATTTTATCTTTGACTGCATATATTTTTTCTTTTTGGGTACCCATTAAATTTTTTATATTCTCAAGTTGCAACTTCTTAATATTCCTAGTGTCTGAAATTGATATGCATTCCCATATGTGAAGGTGATCACTGCTCAGTCTCCACTGATGGCATTGTTTCCGGATTTTTCTTTTTCACTAGTGTTCTCTATGTTTCTCAGTTTCATTGCTTTAGTTAGGACATTAATACTTAGTTTAGGTATCATTTCTTTTAACTCTTCTGAACTAATCTTTATTCTAGATAATGCATCAGCATTCGTATTTATCTTTCCTTGCTTAAAAATTATATCAAAATCGTAATCCATTAAATCTACTCTAATTCTAGTCAACTTAGATGAAGGGTTCTTATGTGTAAATAAACTAACTAATGGTCTGTGATCTGTGTACACAATAAATCTTCTTCCATACAGATAAGGTCTGAAATGATTAATTCCCCAATGAATACCAAGTAATTCTCTCTCTATTACTGATTTATTTAGTTCGTGTTTGTTTAATGCTTTACTGGCATATGCAATGGGCTTATCATCACCTACTTCTCCTTGAGATAAAATCGCTCCTAGTGCATAGTTTGATGCATCTGTTGTTAGTATGAATGGTTTTGAAAAATTTGGGTAAGATAGGATTGGTGGTGACATTAGTTTTAATTTAAGTGTTTCAAAAGCAATTTGACAATTTTGTGTCCAGCTAAAAATTTGATTTTTCTTTAATAATTGGTTTAGTGGCTTTGCAATTTCTGCAAAATTTTGTATGAAACGTCTATAGTAATTACAGAAAGCTACGAATCTACATTATCTGGTTTAGGATATTCTTTAATAACATTGTATTTATCTGGGTCTGTAGTTACACCTTTTGAAGTTATTAAATGTCCAAGATAAACTACTTCTGGACGTAGAAAATTACATTTGCTTGGGTTAAGTCTTAAATTATATTTACGTAACCTTTTAAAAACTTCTGTTAGATTGTTATTATGCTCTCTAAGATTTGATCCAAAAACGATTATATGATCTACGTATAGAAATGCAGATGCTTGCAGTCCACTAAATGCAATTGATAACATTCTCTGAAAGCTGTTTGTTGAAATTTTTAATCCAAAAGGTAATCTTTTGAATTGAAAGTGACCAGTGTCCGTAGAAAATGCTGTCAGTGGTCTGGATTTCGGATGCAATGGAATTTGGTGAAATGAACTTGTCATATCTAAAGTTGAAAAATATTTCGCTTTTCCTAATTTATCTAATATGTCTTCCAAACGAGTTAGTGGGAATTTATCATCAACTACTTTTTTGTTCAAAGACCTAAAATCAACCACTAATCTCCATTTTTTGTTACCTTCTTTGTCCTTTTTTGGAACTATTAATAAAGGTGAATTATAAGGACTTATAGATGGTTCAACTATATCTTCATCTATCAACTTTTCAACTTGGTTTTTGATTTCATTCAAATTAGCATGCGGAAGTTTGTAATTTTTTATGTATACTGGTGTTTTATCTATAGTTGTTATTTTCTGTTCATAAAAATTATTTTTTGTTAGTATTTCATTTTCTAAGTGAAATATATTTTGAAATTGCTTGCATAATTTAAGTATTTCTGTCTTAGCGTTGTCATCTAAACTATCTACTTTTATTTCCTTTTCTATTTTCTTAAATCGATCTTCATCTACTAAACTATTTTTAAATTTTAATATTTCATAACTCGAGATTGGTTCTATTCCTAATGAGATACATTGGTAAAACCATTTCTTCCCCATCTAATGGAATTATTAGTATACACAATACACATGTTTCATAATCAATCTTACAGTTATATTGTAATAAAAAGTCTCTACCTAGTATTCCATCTGTACTTAAATTTATATTCTTATCTACTATATTAAATGTTTGTTCTAATTTCAAATCTTCTATATGTAATTCAATTTTTGAAGTGCCTAAGGTTAATAATGAATTCTCAGATATGCCATTTATTTGGCAGTTGTTATTATATTCTATCCTATTGCTACCTATTTCATTAATTTTTATTATGGAAATATCAGCTCCAGTATCAATTAATAAATTTATTGGCTCTAATCTACCTTTAATCTTTAATCTTACAAAATTTGTATGTTCTTCTGAAATTGTTATTCTTATTATCTTCTTCTGAATGCTAGCCCCGGGTTTTGTTGTCCGGGGACGTACCCGTTTCCCTGAACATTTTGCCTATCATTATTTCTAGTGTCCGACCGAAGCTTCGGCTTCGGCTTCGGCTTCGGCCACATTCGGCTAAAAAATCTACAATCGGCTAAACCTTCGGCTTCGGCCAAAATATGCCGAAGTTTTGGCCGAAGCCGAAGGTTTAGTTCTTGGCTGTTGTGCGTTGTGGTAGGGGCTGAAAAAAAATTCAGTTTTTCGTAGAACGTAGAACAGTGTTGAGTTTTTTGTTGTTATTTTCCTTAATTTCAATAAAATATTAATACTAGTTCAAATTGTTATTATTTTTGAAACGTTAATTTAATTTATCCCGTTAATTTGGTTACTGCATGCACACATTAGATTCGTTTTGAGCTTTACCCAGAGTTGACCCAGGTTTCCTTGAGAACTCTATGAGTCCTCAAAAAACACTAAACCACAAAATCGCCACAAATCCCTGTCATTTGAATAAAAATACATTCATACAGCCCTCAACTCGCCCCAGAATAAACCAAGGGCGAATCTTTTTGTACCAAACCCAGGTCAACCCCAAGGCTCAAAAAACACTCAGTTTGACATTCAGGGCAAACTTAGGTTTTTCAAAAAACGCTTTGTGGCGACCACAGAGTGACCTCAGGGCTTCAACTAACGAACCTATTCTAAAAAAAAATCATATTTTTTTTCATTTTTAGTCAATCTGGAATAAAAATTCTTCAAGTTATTGAAGCTTCGGCTTCGGCTTCGGCTTCGGCCGAAGGTTACTGTCAAGCCGAATAATCGGCTTCGGCTTCGGCTTCGGCTACAAATCGACCTTCGGTCGGACACTAATTATTTCTTTGCATTCTGTTCTGTCCTCTATTATTGAATTGACCCCTATGTTGGTTCAAATTATTTCTATTGACGCTCTGAAATCTATTACTGTGACTTGAGTAATTATTATTGTTGCTTCTGCTAAAATTATTTCTATTGTTAAATCTACCTCTATTGTAGTGCATGACATTTCTAGATGGGTTGGGTTCTATTTCTAATGCAATCTGGATTGCTTCTGAAAGTTAAGTTGGTGTTGTGGCTATTACTAATGATTTGTGTGGTTCTGTTAAACCATTTTTAAAAGCCGTCATTCCTATCTGATCATTAAGTCTTATCTACTATTACTTCTCTGTGCTCATCTCCTTGTTCTGAGATTTGCAATTCGTTTAAGGAAGCTAGTAATGCTTCTATGCGTGAAGCAAAGACCAAAACTGTCCGATTTCCTTGATAGCAACTTGCAATATCACTATGTAATCGTGATGCAGTTTTATTTGATTTATAGGAATTTTTTAATACTTTCTTTAGGTCTTCAAGATTTCGAGGTGTAATTTCAGTTTGTATCTTGTTTTTGACTTTTTCTGAAAGTTTCGTAGCCAAAATGAACTGGATTAGTATCGCTTTTTGTGTTTCATCTTTAAGAGTACTGTTATAGAATTCGATTAAACCTAAGAAATTGCTTAAATCTTTTCTTTCCCCTTGAAATTCAGGTAAAACCTTTGTAGCAGTAACTAAATCGAAATTCGCCATTGTATTTATTTTAATGTCTTTTTCTAAGTCAATGTCTATGATATTTTCTTCTTCTACTATTCTTTCTAACTCAGTAGTTTTCTCCTTTAGTTTCAAATATTTATTGATCTCTTCTACTAATTTATTGTATTTTACTCTTAGTTCTTGTAAGTCTTTTACGTTAGCTGTCTCTATTATTTGTGTCCACAATAATTTTATTTGTCTGTTAGTTTCGTTAACGTATTGTAATGTACACCCAACATTTATACCAATTTCATAATCGAAAACGTTTAACCGAAAACACAACTGGCAACACTATAATGGAATGGTATAATGGAAGACGTTGGTTGTGAGTGTGTGTGTGTGTGCAGAAAAATACCGGGAGGGGAACTTGTCTAGACATCATGGTTCATAGCAAAACTACCAGAAAGCTCTCGATGGTTCACACTTCTATATAAAGAGGGAGCTGACGCAACCAGAGGTCAGTTTAATTTAGAAAGTGATAGTGTGAATATTGGATAAACGTAATTGAGTTGAGTTCGAATAAAGTGTATATCGAAAGTAGATACTGAATAAAAGTGGTAGAATTAAATAGAAAGGTAGAGTTTTATTTTTGCGAACTAAGCGCACATTGGTGTCAGAAGTGTAAATAAAACTTATTTGAAAAAAAAAAGGAAGAGACTAGTAAAATGTAAAAAAAAAGAAGGTTAAATACAGTGAAAATGGGTAAGTTGTTGGAAGAGCTCAACTGCATTGAGCTTAAAAGTGAGTTAGGTAAGCGAAATATTTCTAGAGCGGGTTCGAAAAATGAGCTGGTCCTGCGCTTGCGCAACTATTTGGAACAGCAAGGGGAAGACGTAAACACTTTTGTTTTTGAAACAGAAGTGGAGGAAGAGGAGGTAAGTGAAAGTGTAGGTTTTTCTAGTATGATGAAGCTTTTATTAGAACAACAAAAGAAACTGATTGAAGAGCAACAGCAGAATATTCTCGGACGTCTGGAAGAGCAACGAAACGATCAAAAGAAAGAACAGCAGAATGTTCTCTAACAACTCCAAGTACAACAAAAGAATCTGGAAGAGCAACGAAATGAGCAAAAGAAGGAACAACAGAATATTCTTGAAAGACTTGAGGCGCAACAGAATGTTTTGGAAGGTCAGAAAAACATTCTAGAAGGCAAATTGGGCAACATTGAGAAAAACGTATATGCCCTTGAAGAACGCGTTGAAGGTATGGAAAAACAGCTTTCCGTTGTAGAGAATCGTTTTGAAATCGTAGAAAGCCGATGTGATAAACAATTCTCTGTTCTGACCAAGGAATTGGACCAGATCCGGAAAATAAAAATTCGAGAATCTGCTGGAGAATTTGCAAAGAAAAAGGAGATGAAACCGCCAACATTTGATGGACAGTCTTCTTGGCCAGTCTACAAGAGACAATTTGAGGCAGCCGCAACAACAAATGGCTGGGATGACGAAGACAAGTACATTGCACTCTTGCTCTTAGATTACCAGCAGCTGAATTACTTCAAACAGTTCCAGCTGGTAAGGGCGGCGATTTCAGTTCTCTCGTGGCAGCTATAGATAAACGCTTTGGAGATAGCCACTTGAAAGAAGTCTTCCGAGTCCAACTCAATAACAGAGTCCAGAAAAGGGGTGAAAGTCTACAGCAGCTCCAAGCAGACGTCGAAAGACTGGTTCACCTGGCATATCCGGATGCTGGAGAAAAAATCATCAACCAGCTTGCTGTTGAGTCCTTCGTTCGTGCCATTTCCGATAGAAATCTTCAGAGGTCTGTGCGAACTGCTAGAACACGTACTCTTTCTGAAACTTTAGCATTTGCATTGACAATTGATGCAGCAGAACAGGCTTCTCATGGAGTACATCGACTTAGAGAAGCCATAGTCGAAGAATGCTCATGCCGAAGAGCTGAAATACAAAAGAACCAGCGGAGCGGACTAGCAAGATGTTGGAAGTGCAACAAGACCGGGCACTTACAGCGTCAATGCCGACTACCACCAAATAAAGCCGCTTGTCAACATTGTGGAAGCAAGAGATCCAACCTAGAGCAAGGTAACAACAACACCAACGTTGCCTATCAATCCAACTTCGAGAGGCAGAGGCTGGTTTCTTGTATCGATGGCATCAGAACCACCATCCAGGTCTCTCAGGCCAAACGAGACAACAAATGTCTGACTGTGGAGACTACTATTAACGGGAACAAACATGTGGCTACCATCGACACCGGTGCCACAGCATCCATAGTACGTCGAGACCAGGTAAAGACGACGTGGCTTCATAACACCAATAGCTACCGTCTAAGAACCGCAACGGGAGAAGCAGCAAGAGTATTTGGAGAAGTGTGTCTTAAAATCCGACTGGCTGATCTAGTGTTTTCTCATCAATTCCTGGTGGCAGATATATGTGACGAGTGCATCATTGGAATCGACTTTATGAAACAGCACGGAGTTATTTTCGATATCGGTAATCAAGTTTTGAAATACCAAAATAAAGAAATTCCAATGACCTATTCGAATGAAAATACGTCAACACTGAGGACTGTCATCACGGAAGATCTGATTCTGCCTCCTTCTTCTGAAGTGTTCGTTTGGACAAAGCTTGAAAGTGAGTTTGGAAGCCTTCGATACCTCATGGTGGAACCAGACCCAGAGTGTTCCTCCCAAAGCGTCATCATTGGGAAAACACTGGTAGCACCGAAAAACAAAATGGTCCCCGTACGATAACTAAGAAAGGAGAAGTCGTTGGACGTTGCGAATCGGTTGCAGCAATTACGAAGATCACAGACGAAGCCCCGAGAAAAACTATAACTCCGGAGGAGCTCAAAACCATCAGAGCTAAAATACTGAATTCATCCAACCTTGATCACCAACAAATAAGGATGGCTGAAAATCTCCTAAAAGAGTTCACTGATATCTTCGCATCGCAAAAGGGGCAATATGGTAGGACACAGTTGGTACAGCATCGCATCAACACAGGAGATGCAAGACCGATTCGTCAACCTGCAAGACGCCTTCCACTGGCCAAACAAGGTGAGGTTGAGGAAATGATAACAACAATGAAGAAGGACGGTCTTATTGAAAATTCCAAAAGTCCTTAGGCGTCACCAGTGGTGCTAGTGAAAAAGGAAGCACTCGTTTTTGTGTGCACTACCGAAGGCTGAATGATGTGACTAAGAAGGACCGCTATCCCCTGCCCAGAATCAGTGATACCCTGGATGCCATGGAGTGAGCCCAGTGGTTCTCGATTCTGGACTTGAAAAGTGGATACTGGCAAGTTGACATCCACCCAGATGATCGGGAAAAGACGGCGTTTTCTACAGGTAATGGGCTCTGGCAGTTCAAAGTTATGCCGTTTGGGCTATGCACTGACGTGGAAAGCTTGCCTAGTCTACTTGGACGATGTCATTGTTTACGGGAAAACATTTGACCAACATTGCAAGAACCTAAATGCCGTGTTTCAGAGGACTAAGAGGCAAGTTAAAAGTAGTTCATTGTGACCGGCTGCATCGATATAGTGGCGAGGCTGCAGATGGAATTATTCGGGACGAACAATCTTAAGGAGGGGGCAGTGTAATGTACACCCAACATTTATACCAATTTCATAATCGAAAACGTTTAACCGAAAACGCAACTGGCAACACTATAATGGAATGGTATAATGGAAGACGTTGGTTGTGAGTGTGTGTGTGTGTGTGCAGAAAAATACCGGGAGGGGACCTTGTCTAGACATCATGGTTCATAGCAAAACTACCAGAAAGCTCTCGATGGTTCACACTTCTATATAAAGAGGGAGCTGACGCAACCAGAGGTCAGTTTAATTTAGAAAGTGATAGTGTGAATATTGGATAAACGTAATTGAGTTGAGTTCGAATAAAGTGTATATCGAAAGTAGATACTGAATAAAAGTGGTAGAATTAAATAGAAAGGTAGAGATTTATTTTTGCGAACTAAGCGCACGTCACAGTATTTTTTACTTCTTTAATTTTTCTAATAGTTTTTCTATAATATTAAACTCCATAAAGATTTTATTTATATATATATATTTTTTTTTTTTTTTTGAGCATGTTTTTTCAAATATTTCTTATAATAACTATTAATGTTACATACTACTAATAGTAAACGTAATAAAAAATTTATATATATGATGGTGGACGTCGTTGTTGTTGTGGCTGCTGCAGCGTTGTTATTGATTATTTCTTCCTTCGATTCTTTTCCACCCATGTTTTTTATTTCCTTAAGTTGTTCTAGCAATACTTTTTTTGTTTCGCCTTTCACAATGTTTATAACGCTTTGTAGCCTTGCACACTCTCTTTGGTGCAGTCTTCTCTTACCTCCTATCTTTTTATTTTTTGATTTATTGTTTAGTGGATCTTTTTTCCTTTCGTTCCTTATTTTGTATTCTTCTATACTGATTGGTTTTGGTTTTGGGTATCAGAGCATCTGCTGTGTCTGTATCTGTTGGTTTATTTACTGACTTCGGATTATATTTCAGAAGATCTTCGCACTTTTGAAATATTGTTTTGATTTCTTCTATAGTCGTCATTGCATTGCACACTTGTTGCACTTATGTTTGCAGGATCGCCATGTTATGTAGGATGTTATTTTAAGAATTTCTATTATTCCCTACTGTTGAAGTATTTTATTAGCTCTCCAGCCGACTGTGTGTCCGAGCACTGTTAGGTGCACGATTTTACGTATATACTGAGCTCGCCAGCCGAATGAAGATTTAAACTCAACGTTACTTGTCTATGTTCAAACTCAACTTTATTTTACAAAATGCACCCCTTTATATACTGCTTTCAATTTTACTCAATATAATTCAAAATACAAAATGTGACTCAATTGAACTCATATGCACTTTGGTTCTCAATTTCTCACTCGCATAGAATGGACTCATTCTTCGATCCATTCTAGTGCAACATGATCAATCAGTGCAATGTGTTCATTGGGTCACAAACAAAATTTACTATGGTCTTCTCTGACTCACTATGTGCATGCGCTCATTCATTAATATGTCATCAGCATGCACAAGTGGTTTCAGATTATCGGGAAATGATTTGTTTTGTTTACACAACAATGTATGGTTCGGATGTATACACAACACACCATTTCAACATTTCCTTTGTGAAATTCAATTTTATTGTTAAATTCGAATATGATGCTCTAAAAGATTTGAATCTTAACGTATCACTGTTAATATTGTATTATAGAATTAACTAAACCAAACTAAACCAGCCTGTCATGATGAGTTGTTGATTTTAAAATTTTTAAAAATTTTTTTGTATACTTTCAAAATCAATACATCTATGCTGAAAAGGTAAAAGCTCTTAAGTCGACTTCAGTGTTTTCAGCTATTTTTCATTTTCTCAAATACTGTTAACAAAACCTATGTTTTTATCTTACTCATAATGACTAATCTTTACAAACATGAAAGTTGTGACCATATGTCGACGACCAAAAGGGTGCGGTAAACAAAACGAACACATCCTATTTTTTCTTCTGTCATTTATGTTGGCCATCGTGCCATTTCATTTATTTATGTTGGCAATCGTGATAATAAATTTTCTTATGTTGGCTATCTTGCCTTTTTTTTATTCGTAAAAAAGAAACTGTCAAAGTAAAAGTAAGGTTAGCAATTCGTAAAAATCAAGTTGAGGAAGAAATTACCAATCGGTAAAAATCTTTATAATCTTTTATAAAATAATGTATTAATCAAATTCTTATTTAGAAAATAAACAACAGAAAAGTGCAATCGTTTAATTTTCCGGTTAAATATCTTCCGCAACAATTTTATTTTCGATTGTAAATCAATCGACGCCGACCAACACATGCCGCCAAAAGTCAGAAGAAGTGCTCGACTTAACCCCCAAGCAATGTCGGACGAAGAGAAAGAACAGAGTGACATGGAACAGAGTGACCTGGAAGAGGAAAGCATCGACGTAACTATTAGACCATTTGATGCTGATGAGGTGAACAAGAGAATCGGAAACATGGAAAGGTTGCTACAGAAATCCATAGAAGAAATGCAACAAAAGCTCATGGAAACGTTAAGCGCCATTAAACCACAGGTAATTGACATTCCTTCCTCCCTTTCCCCTGCCCAGGTTCAATTGGAAAAGCCCGACACTGCAATGTTACCATTCTCATCGAAGCCGCCTAATAAACAATTGCAGTCCCTTCAACAACCGTCCAATTCACAGCCTTCTACACAGCCGCCTTTGCCTGCCGCCCACGAGTTACCAACAACATCTTCGAACCAGCCGCCACCAACCCAGACTCAGTCATCATCCAAAGTACAGTCGTACCAAACACAGCCGACATTTTAACCACAGTTTTCTGAATTACAATATTATCAGCCTTTCGAACGCCACCAAACTCCATTTTTTTACACGCAACACCCGCCACCGCAGTCATACCAGCCACAATTTGTGGGAAACGATCAGGTAATTTTAAAAATTGTAACCAACATTCGATAAAGTTTGAGGATGTCTGATCTCTGATTATCAGTAAGTCCGAAATCTGAACTTCTTTTCAATCATGACAATGACATTCAATTCGATTCAATACCAAAACAAAAGTAAAGAAGATGTAGTGATGATGTGGGTGGTGAAAACTCGACAAGTGTGGTGAGTTTGAACTTATTAGAGAGGTCCATGGAGTGGATTTTGGTTTAGATCTCTTTTAAGAGAAATTTTCAAAATTAAGAGAAAACATAATGTGTGTAAGTCGTAGTGTTTTCTGTCATGGAAGTGTTTCCGGGGTGTCTTTTCTCCACCAATTTTGACCGGAGAATAAAACCAATATCACATATATTCTTAAAAAAATCTAAAATTAATTTTAGGATAAAAAGTTTTATTCTGCGATTAAAAGTACGGCCGAGAAAGGGTACCTCCGGAAACATGCCCATCGCCATTGTGGGAACTCTCTCTCACACGAAATGTCGGATGTAATGAGGGTTGCCGACAGACTATAAAAGCCATGATTGAAAGATCTCCTGTCCTTTTTTGGTGTAAGATTTCGTGTGATTCACTTCGTCGTCGGGCTTTTGCAAGATAAAAAGACATTTTCTTAAATCTTTCGGCATCATTAGTTAACTAAAATAACTAAAAGTTTAAGTTTAAAACTTTAGAATCGAACTATCTTGATATATTTTTGGTACAAAAACCAATAATTCAAAAAGTTTATCATGTATTTACTCGTTTTACCCCAAAAACTAATGTAAATTCGACAAAATTTTTGCATGCCATGTGTGATTTGTCCCCATAAACGTGCGTGAGAAAGACCGAAAAATAAAAAAAAAGGGGAGAGTGAAATGCTAAGATTAAGTCCGTAAATCAGTTCTCCAACTCGCCGATAAGAAAAATCCCAACCACGCACCCACAAATTGGCCAAACTATATGTAAAGCCCCCAAAAGCCCCAAAGTGACACCATAAACACCCATGTATGCTGGCAAAAATTTACCAACCAGCAGACTGTAACCAAAAAGTCATCTACAAACACCGCGTTAATTAAACAATTAATAACTTTTGAACTCTTACGTGGCGAGCCCTATAAGGTGCTCCGACAACAATCTACCATCAAAGCTCAGTGCTGGACATTGTACCCAGCTTCACCAGTCCCGACATCATCTTCTGCATCTTTAACCTCACCAGATCATCATCTCCATTAAAATTCATAGACCTCAACAATATCCACAGATTTTGCTTTAAAATGTTAAACCTATCATCTTCCTAATTCACCACGATTGATTAGTTTTCCTCAATAAATTTAATACTCTCCAAAATACCAATACTATTGCAGTAATCAAAATAATCTAAGAAAAAAAATTGATTTTCTACTAAATAGCTAATCTTAATACCTAAAACAAGGTGTGGTGATTTCATTTGCAGTTCAATTCTAAAAGTATTAATTCCAGCTAAGTACGAGTCCACAAACCAATGAAGCGGTGCACCACCTCAAAGGGAATTATTTTAAAAGCTGTGGTAAGTTTAATTTTCTTATCTTTATTGAACAAACAAATTATTTTGCTACACCACCCACAATAATTGCCATAAGAAAAAAAATACCAAGAAAAAAAAACAGAGGTAAAGTTTACAAGTAAGTCGATTTGGAACTTGCACACGGGTTATGATGATACTCTCCGAGAGAGGACAATTTTATCTTACGTGGTGAATTCTGAAACTATTATAATATTTTCCATTCTATTTACTAGTTTTAAACTTCATTTCCATGTCCATTTTTTTTTAATGCTGTATATGATAATTCTGTTGAAACGTTGCTAATGGATAAAATAGTCTTAATATTAATATCAGGACATATAATAACTAAGACCCCTCTACGATCGTCTGTTGGTTGTTATTTTTTTTTTTATATATTTCTGGGGTTTCCATTGAGTTTCTCCTTAGTATAACAGTTATACTTATCTATGTAAATTTGCTTTAGGTTTTAGATTTAAATTCACCTTCTTTATCGTTGCTTGTTAGGAATCGTTAATTGAATTGAATAAAAGTGATCAAATGATATAAAGAGACATAACTAAAACTTTTTATTGTTACCGCAGATGGAAATATATTTGAGAATATTCTTTTTTTTGGTCGTAAATATTTTCTTGGAGTTCCTATAGGATGCATTTGGTTTAAGTGACGTCATGGGTGGATGTGGCAAAGTAAAGAGAAGGTAATCTGAAGATTAACAAGTCATTGATGAGAAGGAGAATGGAGATTAAGCTATGACGTTTTGTATTGCTTTAAGTAATATTTTAGATTAGGAAAAATATGTTTAGATGATATTCTGATAATAATTTAATTATCCAGATTTGGGACTGTTATACAAATCGAGGGCATAACAGTCATGGTAGTATCCTTTGTGATACGAGGGTGGGCACTCCCTCAGAGAGCAGTTACATCTATGCTCTCCTCACTTGAAAGTTTTGGTAATTAGTCGAAGGTATTTGGACAGGACGAATGCGGGTTCCATCATTTGTACCCGAACTTTTATTTCAAACATCATCCGGCATGTAAAATGTACGTAACGACCGTTCAGCGTTGCGATGGCAAGTACCCCCCCAAACCGACGAGCTAGAATGAGCATAAAGCTAGCATGCCACGCCGTGTCGTAGCCTGAACACCCTTTCCTTCCTGCTGCCTGGACCGACCTTCTGTACCTGTAAGCAGTAAGTCGGAATGGTGGTAAGGGTGGGAAAGGTTATAGGGATTCTCTGATGTGCAAATTCCAAAATGTGCTGACGTGATTTTGTGGTCTAGAGGTTGTAGCACCTCTGGGTTAGGTTAAATGGATCAGCTCATCAGAAGTTCTTGTGCCGACAACACCTCGGACCGTTACAGGTGGCGCCCAACGTGGGGCCCGATTTTTCCTGATAAATACCTTTGTAAAAACATAAGACAAAAAAAATTTATACACCTAGTTTTTGTTTACAACGAAATTTCACTGCTATTATGTTTTAGGCATACAGATAAATAATTTTATTTCGTATTTGTGAGATTCGGAGCGGTGTTTGGACGTCCAGTAAATGGGTAGAAGTTTTTCCCTATTTAGTCTGTCGCGACAATCATCTGAGGATTCGAAACAAATATCAAACCTTGACTATTTCAATCAATTTTTTTTGAATCCGTTCTTTTGGTTCAGCCGAAATTATTGTTGTTCAGATTATTGTTTGATTTAATACCCCCACGGGAACAAGCAATGACGACCGATAGGATCAGCTCTGGAAGCAAAGTTCTATGTCTGCTGCGTGTTGTTGGTTTCCCAGTTTATTATTTTTGTAAATTATATCAGTATGCGGATCTTAGTAGTATGAGTTTCCGTTAACCTCATATTTTTTTTCCAGCTTCCATATTAATTTTCAAGTGAGTTTAGTATAAAACCTTTTTTTTCTACAGTCTTCAGATTTTCTTTTATCCTTGTGTCACATCCACCCTACAAATTTATGATTATATATTCAACCAAAATATAGATAGATATAGAATAATTATTTCTTTTTGATTTGAAATCTTTTTTTATTAACATTTGAGATTTTCTTTTTTCATACAGTTTTTCGCAATTTTTTTTAGGTAACTCTTTCATTTTCTATTTTCGTATATTTTTTCCAATTTGTTTTCTTTTTGTTCTTTCTTAACGGCAGTCAACTTAGAAAATATTTAGTTTATTAATATACATTTTTGGCGGTTCATGATTAGCTTTTGTATTCGTAGAGGGTGTTGTATTTGTGGTTTTTAAGATAGCCTTATGTCTTCACCTTATACCGGTAGGATATACGACTTACGTTCAGGTCGAGGTGGCGGTTCAAGTCAAAGCAATCGAGGTCCAGGGTCTAGTCAAAATACTCGTATTCGAGGATCTAGCCAAAGCACTCGCGGTCGCGGATCCAACGATATCGTTAACAGGCGTGGTTCGAACAATAACACTCTTCCTCGTACAGCAATGGCTAACAATAACAGCAATCCTGACGCCACAGGTTTAGTAACGAAGGAACACTCTATGGCGAATCCTGGAAATGTTGATGGTGAACCCGGACCATCTGGCTCTCAAGCCTTCTTGGAAAATAGGTATAGTTTGTTACAAGGGGGGGCTCAAGGATCAAGCATTGAATCAGACTTACCAGCTTATATTCAGGGTCTTGTTACGGCATCGATAGGTTTGGCTAGGACTGAAGATTTGCAGGTAATTCGAAAAGACTTGGAAACAAACAGGGCTGAATTAAAAAAACAAGTAGCTGAGATCATTCGAGAAACGTTGAAGGAAAACACCCCCTCTTCGCAAAGCGAATACGAAGTTCGCAGACGACCACCTACAACTGAAGCTCCCAATTTTGCAACACAAAATCAGTTTGGTATACCTGAATCAGCATCAAGAGTTAGCCAAACCAATCTTAATCCTGATGCCGATGAGTTTCTTTCAAGAATAAGAAATATGACTTTTGATAATACTTCTGCTAGGCAAGATAGTAGTTTACGACCAAATTTACCTTCAAATTATACTTACAAAGGTCATAGTTACCATAAATGGGGTTTAAAGTATGACAATCTTAATATGACGGTCGATGAATTCATCTTTCGTTTAGAGAGGTTGAAGGATTGCTACAAAGCTTCATGGGAGGAAATTGTGTTGAATTTTCACCAATTTGTAAGCGGGCAGGTTGAAACTTGGTATTGGGTCTTTCTTAAATCGAATCCAAGAGTAGATTGGGCCGGACTCCGTTTTTCGTTAATGGAGCAGTTTCGTTCTCTTGAGACAGATGCAGAACTTTCAAAACAACTTTATGATCGGCGTCAAAAGCCTAACGAAACTTTTGATGAATTCTTCATGGCCATTCAAAAGCTTAATACCAGATTACTATGTCCAAAGCCTAATAGCGAACTCATCCTTCTTATAAAACAAAATGTACATAGCCGTATGGGGGAATTGTTGTTGACGTTTCGAACTCAAAGTCTGAACGAAATGGCTTATGTTTGTCGGAACATGGAAAAATACATCAAAGAGCAAAACGATAGAAACAAAATGCGAAATCCCATAGCTCAACCATTCCGTAGAAACATAAGCGAAATTGAGGTATCAGATGAGTTCTTAGCGGCAACCACAGATGCGGTTGAAGCCCTGCAGACACCAAGAGACCGTACTAACTACACTTGCTGGAACTGCAGGAAGGTAGGCCACGGGTTCATGGAGTGTCCAACTCCCCAAAGATCCCTGTTTTGCTACCGTTGTGGAATGGAAGGTACCACTTCTCCACAATGTAAAAGCCCGAAATGTTCGGAAAACTTGCGAAAGAGCATTCCCTCAACCGGGATGGCTTGCTCTCGGAACTAGAGACCGGAAAACTAGACTTAACCAATCCCCAAAACAATTTAAGACCTCAACCCCCAGATTTTGTCAAAACAGTTCAGATTTTGAAAAGACCAAATATTTTAGAGAAGATCGAATCGAAAATTCCTCTTGGTCAACCCAAAATTTTACATCCATTTAAGAGCTTACACGAACGTCAATTAGAATACTACGCCGCCAGAGAAAGGATACTCGGTAGTCCAAAATTACCTGTTTCAAAGAGAATTTCTAGGATTAGAAATCTAACGAAAAATAAGAAGAACGCTTTGAAGAGTATAGAAGCAACAACCTTGTGTTGCTCAGGGGATCCCCGCATCTATGCGAATGTAACGATATTCGGTGAAAGCATGCTAGGATTGCTAGACAGCGGGGCTAGCATTAGTTGTTTGGGCGCAAATGGGGACGATTTTTTGAAAAAACACAAGGTAAACCTAACAAATTTCTCCTCCAAGGTCAAGACAGCGGATGGTCGTAACCAATCTATCACAGGGAAATTCATCGCAGATATCACCTACAAAAATGAAACCAAAAGCCTAGAGTTTTATCTGGTTCCTTCTCTACAACAAAAATTATATCTAGGGATTAATTTCTGGAAGGCTTTCAATATCGCTCCTCATTTAATTTCGGAAATTTCTCCAGTAGCCACTCCTAAAAATAATGTTTCCTCAGAGTTGCGTGAACTGTCGGAGGAAGAATCCAGTAAACTACAAACTGCCATCAGTAAGTTCCCGTCTTTTGCCACTCTTGGCTTAGGGCAAACCATGCTGGAGGAACATGAAATCGACACAGGCAATGCTGAACCGATAAAGCAAAGACACTATCCTGTGTCTCCAGCGGTACAAGGGTTATTATATGAGGAATTGGATCGTTTACTTGAACTGGGAATAATCGAAGAGAGCAATAGCCCATGGAGCTCTCCGGTAGTCCTGATACGAAAACCCGGTAAAAACCGTATGTGTCTGGACTACAGGAAGGTAAACGAAAAGACGAAGAAAAGTGCGTATCCTTTGCCTCATATACAGTCTTTGCTAAGCCGTCTTTCAGATACACACTACATTTCTAGTGTGGATTTGAAGGACGCCTTTCTGCAGATACCGCTGGAGAAGACTTCACGGGAAAAGACAGCGTTCACGGTACCCGGCAGGCCTCTGTACCAATTCAAGGTAATGCCCTTTGGCCTTTGCAATGCACCGCAACGTCTTTGCAAATTGATGGACAAAGTGGTACCTCACGAATTAAAAGAAAATGTTTTCGTTTACTTGGACGATCTTCTGATAGTCACAAGCACCTTTGAGGAACATATCCGCTATTTAAACATCATCGCTGAGAAACTCAAAGCCGCAGGTTTAACAATCAATCTTGAAAAATCTATGTTTTGTTTTAAAGAACTGAAATACTTAGGGTATATTTATTGGCGATGGGTGTCTTAAGACTGACCCTGCGAAGGTTTCTGGCATTAGAGATTTTCCTATTCCCCAAAATCAGAGGCAAGTGCGTAGGTTTCTTGGAATGTCTGGCTGGTATCGCCGGTTTGTGAGAGACTATAGTTCCCTTGCTGCCCCCATCACAAATACACTGAAAAAGAACACCAAATTCGAATTTACCAAAGAAGCATTAGAGTCCTTTCAAAAGATTAAGGATATACTAACTTCGAAACCCGTTTTAGTGAACCCTGACTATACCAAGCCTTTCGTCATTTTGTGCGATGCGTCGTCGACCGGCATTGGAGGTGTATTATGTCAGAAGGATGCCGAAGGCAATGAACGCCCCATTTTTTTCTACTCGCACAAATTGAACAAGGCTCAGTGTAATTATAGCGTCACTGAACGGGAGTGCTTGGCCGCGGTTATGAGTATACAACAATTTCGTCCCTATGTAGAGGGATACCATTTTAAAGTAGTGACCGACCATGCTAGTTTAAAGTGGTTGATGAGTCAAAAGGACCTCAGCGGGAGATTAGCTCGATGGAGCCTGAAGCTTCAAGGCTATGACTTCGATATTGAGCATCGTAAAGGTTCGCAGCATGTCGTGCCAGACGCACTGTCCAGAGTTTTTGCAGCTGACGAGTTGAATCTAGATGCCGATTCGGAGAAATATCCTGCTGATGTGCTGCACATAGATCTAACAGACCCCAGTTTTAAATCTGCGGAATATGTTCAGATCATTGACACCGTCACAAAACAAAAAGAACAGCTGCCGGACCTTCAAGTCTCGGACAGTTTCGTGTACAAGAAGGTTCTACACAGCACAGGGAATCCCTTACAGGATGACCTAGGATGGAAGCTATGGATTCCGTCGCAGCTGACGACCCAACTGATTACTTTGGCTCATCGGCCACCCAGGGCTGCGCATGGTGGTTTAGGTAAAACTCTACATAGGTTACGACAGCAATTCTTTTGGCCGAACATGGCCTCTCAGGTAAAGTCTTACGTGAACAGTTGTGAAGCTTGCAAGATGTCAAAAGCTTCCAATCAGATTCTACGGCAGCCAATGGGAAAAGCCTTTGAAGTGGAACGCCCATTCCAACATATCTATATAGATTTCCTTGGGCCATACCCTCGTTCCAAAAGGGGTAACGTCTATATAATTATCGCCCTAGATCAGTTAACCAAATTTGTGGTTATTAAAGCCTTAAGATCTGCCACGTCGGAATCTGCGGTTAAATTTTTAAATGAAGATGTTTTATGTATGTTTGGTGTGCCTGAGTCTATCTTGACCGATAACGGCAAACAATTTATTAGCGCAAACTTTACGAATTTATTATCTTCGTATGGCATTCGGCATGTTAAAACGGCCTCCTATGCACCGCAAGCTAATGCTAGCGAGCGTGTTAACCGCTCCATCCTTGCTGCCATTAGGTCGTACATAGGAGATGATCAAAGGAATTGGGATACACACCTTCCCGCTATCACCTGCGCTCTAAGAACCGCTACCCATTCAGCTATAGGCATGTCCCCTTATGAGGCTTTGTTTGGCCTGAAAATGGTAGAACATGCTTCCGAGTTCGAACTTCTTCGCAAACTTGATTCAATTAACAATTCGGAACTTAACGTCATTCCAAAATCTTCAAAAATAAACATTATTCATTCAGCCATCAAAAATTCTCTCCAAAAAGCACATCAAATTTATGAACACCACTACAATACCCGAAGCAAACAAGTGAAATATAATATTGGCGATGTTGTCTATAAAAGGAATTTTGTGCTTAGTGACGCTGCAAGGAAAATAAACGCCAAATTATGTCCAAAATTTACAAAGTCGAAAATAAGAAAGCTCATAGGAAATAATCTTTATGAATTGGAAGATACAAATGGTAAGGTCTTAGGCGTTTTTCACTCGAAAGACATAAAAAAATAGATTATTTTCGTATGGAACCTGGCTGGCTACAGTCTGAACATGAGACGTCTTCTCGGGTGTGGGTCGATTATTAAAATTTTTTTTGTTATCATTAGATTTATCATATAACGTTTCATTTCTTATCCATTTCCATCGTTTATACTTGCAAATGTACAAGTTTTGTGGGAAACGATCAGGTAATTTTAAAAATTGTAACCAACATTCGATAAAGTTTGAGGATGTCTGATCTCTGATTATCAGTAAGTCCGAAATCTGAACTTCTTTTCAATCATGACAATGACATTCAATTCGATTCAATACCAAAACAAAAGTAAAGAAGATGTAGTGATGATGTGGGTGGTGAAAACTCGACAAGTGTGGTGAGTTTGAACTTATTAGAGAGGTCCATGGAGTGGATTTTGGTTTAGATCTCTTTTAAGAGAAATTTTCAAAATTAAGAGAAAACATAATGTGTGTAAGTCGTAGTGTTTTCTGTCATGGAAGTGTTTCCGGGGTGTCTTTTCTCCACCAATTTTGACCGGAGAATAAAACCAATATCACATATATTCTTAAAAAAATCTAAAATTAATTTTAGGATAAAAAGTTTTATTCTGCGATTAAAAGTACGGCCGAGAAAGGGTACCTCCGGAAACATGCCCATCGCCATTGTGGGAACTCTCTCTCACACGAAATGTCGGATGTAATGAGGGTTGCCGACAGACTATAAAAGCCATGATTGAAAGATCTCCTGTCCTTTTTTGGTGTAAGATTTCGTGTGATTCACTTCGTCGTCGGGCTTTTGCAAGATAAAAAGACATTTTCTTAAATCTTTCGGCATCATTAGTTAACTAAAATAACTAAAAGTTTAAGTTTAAAACTTTAGAATCGAACTATCTTGATATATTTTTGGTACAAAAACCAATAATTCAAAAAGTTTATCATGTATTTACTCGTTTTACCCCAAAAACTAATGTAAATTCGACAAAATTTTTGCATGCCATGTGTGATTTGTCCCCATAAACGTGCGTGAGAAAGACCGAAAAATAAAAAAAAGGGGAGAGTGAAATGCTAAGATTAAGTCCGTAAATCAGTTCTCCAACTCGCCGATAAGAAAAATCCCAACCACGCACCCACAAATTGGCCAAACTATATGTAAAGCCCCCAAAAGCCCCAAAGTGACACCATAAACACCCATGTATGCTGGCAAAAATTTACCAACCAGCAGACTGTAACCAAAAAGTCATCTACAAACACCGCGTTAATTAAACAATTAATAACTTTTGAACTCTTACGTGGCGAGCCCTATAAGGTGCTCCGACAACAATCTACCATCAAAGCTCAGTGCTGGACATTGTACCCAGCTTCACCAGTCCCGACATCATCTTCTGCATCTTTAACCTCACCAGATCATCATCTCCATTAAAATTCATAGACCTCAACAATATCCACAGATTTTGCTTTAAAATGTTAAACCTATCATCTTCCTAATTCACCACGATTGATTAGTTTTCCTCAATAAATTTAATACTCTCCAAAATACCAATACTATTGCAGTAATCAAAATAATCTAAGAAAAAAAATTGATTTTCTACTAAATAGCTAATCTTAATACCTAAAACAAGGTGAGGTGATTTCATTTGCAGTTCAATTCTAAAAGTATTAATTCCAGCTAAGTACGAGTCCACAAACCAATGAAGCGGTGCACCACCTCAAAGGGAATTATTTTAAAAGCTGTGGTAAGTTTAATTTTCTTATCTTTATTGAACAAACAAATTATTTTGCTACACCACCCACAATAATTGCCATAAGAAAAAAAATACCAAGAAAAAAAAACAGAGGTAAAGTTTACAAGTAAGTCGATTTGGAACTTGCACACGGGTTATGATGATACTCTCCGAGAGAGGACAATTTTATCTTACGTGGTGAATTCTGAAACTATTATAATATTTTCCATTCTATTTACTAGTTTTAAACTTCATTTCCATGTCCATTTTTTTTTAATGCTGTATATGATAATTCTGTTGAAACGTTGCTAATGGATAAAATAGTCTTAATATTAATATCAGGACACATAATAACTAAGACCCCTCTACGATCGTCTGTTGGTTGTTATTTTTTTTTTATATATTTCTGGGGTTTCCATTGAGTTTCTCCTTAGTATAACAGTTATACTTATCTATGTAAATTTGCTTTAGGTTTTAGATTTAAATTCACCTTCTTTATCGTTGCTTGTTAGGAATCGTTAATTGAATTGAATAAAAGTGATCAAATGATATAAAGAGACATAACTAAAACTTTTTATTGTTACCGCAGATGGAAATATATTTGAGAATATTCTTTTTTTTGGTCGTAAATATTTTCTTGGAGTTCCTATAGGATGCATTTGGTTTAAGTGACGTCATGGGTGGATGTGGCAAAGTAAAGAGAAGGTAATCTGAAGATTAACAAGTCATTGATGAGAAGGAGAATGGAGATTAAGCTATGACGTTTTGTATTGCTTTAAGTAATATTTTAGATTAGGAAAAATATGTTTAGATGATATTCTGATAATAATTTAATTATCCAGATTTGGGACTGTTATACAAATCGAGGGCATAACAGTCATGGTAGTATCCTTTGTGATACGAGGGTGGGCACTCCCTCAGAGAGCAGTTACATCTATGCTCTCCTCACTTGAAAGTTTTGGTAATTAGTCGAAGGTATTTGGACAGGACGAATGCGGGTTCCATCATTTGTACCCGAACTTTTATTTCAAACATCATCCGGCATGTAAAATGTACGTAACGACCGTTCAGCGTTGCGATGGCAAGTACCCCCCCAAACCGACGAGCTAGAATGAGCATAAAGCTAGCATGCCACGCCGTGTCGTAGCCTGAACACCCTTTCCTTCCTGCTGCCTGGACCGACCTTCTGTACCTGTAAGCAGTAAGTCGGAATGGTGGTAAGGGTGGGAAAGGTTATAGGGATTCTCTGATGTGCAAATTCCAAAATGTGCTGACGTGATTTTGTGGTCTAGAGGTTGTAGCACCTCTGGGTTAGGTTAAATGGATCAGCTCATCAGAAGTTCTTGTGCCGACAACACCTCGGACCGTTACAAATTGCACCATCCGCTGTCTGAAACACAGCATTGTCAAACCGATTTAAGACGTCGTTTGCATGATTTGCCTCGATTTGGGGGGCTGCCAGAAGAGTGGACAGCATTTATCAGCTTATATAATGAAACTACTATGTCATATGGCTATACAAACCTAGAAAACCAGATGCACCTGCAGAAATGCCTATATGGCGAAGCAAAACAGGTAGTGGAGGCCCTATTGATTTATCCCAATAATGTCGCCGACGTCATATCCGAACTAAAAAATAGTTTTGGAAGGCCCGACACTCTTATTCAAAGTCAGCTCTCAAAATTGAAAAGGATTTGGCCAATAATAAAAAACAAATTAATAGAGATCGTAACACTCGCCGTCAAAGTCAAAGGTTTGACTATTTTTTTGGAAACATCTAACGCCCCTCACCACATGAGCAATCCGTCCCTACTTGATGAGCTCTGCTCAGAACTGCCCTTTAAGATGCGTTTGGACTGGGCACGGATTAAAATTAACATCAAACCTCACGCCACACTTTACCATTTTGCAAAATTCCTAGAAGAGGAAGCCAACAAAATAAAAACAGCAACATATTGTAGTTCATCTCAGAGTCCGACAGAGACGAAAAAAAACTTCATTATGCACATTGGCCCAAGCAATTATGGAAACACCATATGCACATTGTGTAATAAAAATCATGTATTGGTGGAGTGCGATAGGTTTGCGAAAATGTCCGTAGATGAACGATGGAAGGAAGTAAAGGCATCAAAATTATGCTTTTCTTGCTTGAGACAAGGGCACAACACATTCACATGCAAAAGCAAATTTATTTGCAACATTGGTGGATGTCAGCGTAAGCACCATAAACTACTTCACAACGAATTTAAGTCCACGTATGATTCCTCTCCTCCACCTGAAAGGGATTCCGATGTAGTTCCACAGCCCTTATGCACCATGCATCGTCGCTCAGATGTTGCGAATACAAATTTGCTTTTCAAAATAATCCCAGTCACATTGTCCGGAGCCGCTGGATCCGTAGTGCATACCTATGCATATCTTGATGAGGATGCAATGCCTTCATTAATTGATGAAGATGTAGCAAAACAACTAAATTTAAGAGGAAAAGCTGGGAATATTAAACTTCCATGGTTCGGGAATCAGACAATAGATTTACCTACGAAATTTGTAGAATTCAAAATCCAAGGTGTGGGTGAAAAATTTAAAGTAAATAATTTCTGCACAATAAAGAATCTCGACTTGCCCACACAATCCTTAAATTTCAATAAATTGGTATTCGATAGTAGTTTTCAAAATGACAAATCACAAGGGCTGCCAATTTACGATTATTTAAATGCAAAGCCTACAGTACTAATTGGTATGACAAATGCTTATTTAGGAGTGGAATCTAAACGTGTCAAATTGGGATCGAAAGGACCTTTTATTGAGGAAACAAGGTTGGGATGGGTAGTTTATGGGCCAACATATGCGGAAAGTGACAATTTAACCAAATTAAAAAGAATTTTAACAATTAGTGACACAGAATCGTACCCTCAAGAAGGTGATTTGGAGAGCATCCATGAAATGGTAAGAAATTATTTTACCATCGAAAACATGGGCATTTATAGACCGACAAACAAATTATAATCAAATAATGATCAATGAGCGATTAATATTATGAAGCAAACTACTCGACAAAAAGGCTGCCGATATGAAGTGGGGCTTCTATGGAGATCCGACGAATTTGAATTCCCTGAAAGCTTCACAATGGCTCTCAAGAGACTAGAATTCATTGAAAAAAAGATGTTAAAAGATTCCGAGCTTCAAGCAGCGTATAGAAGAAAAGTCGATGAATATCTGGAAAAAGGCTACGCACGCAAAATCAATTTGGATCCAAATGAGGTTGAGTCTTCGAAAATTTGGTACCTTCCACATTTTGGAGTGAAGAATCCTAATAAACCTGAAAAATTTAGGCTGGTTTTCGATGCCGCCGCAAAATCTAGAGGTGTTTCGCTAAACGACATGTTGTTACCAGGACCAGATATAAATCAAACGATACTGGAGGTTCTCTTTAAGTTCCGAGAAGCCCGCATCGGAATATGTTCCGATATTAAAGAGATGTTTCACAGAATAGACATTCGACCAGAAGACCAGATGTGCCAACGATTCCTATGGAGAGGCGGAAGTCCTGAAAACCCTTTGGAAGTGTACCAGATGCGAGCAATGATATTTGGAGCCACCTGTTCTCCGAGTCTAGCGCAGCATGTGAAAAATACGAACGCCATTCGATTCAAAAATGAGAACCAAAGAGCTGTTACCGCCATTGTGGAGAGACATTACGTCGATGATTACGTGGACTCTTTTGAAACAGAAGAAGAGGCCATTGATGTCGTGAAACAAGTGATACGGATTCACCAAGAAGGAAATTTTGAGTTCGGAAAACTTGTGTCAAATTCAGAAACAGTTTTAAAAGAGTTGGGAGTGTTTGTCGAGGATAAGGAGGAGGGAGATGTGAACATTGACGTTTGTGATAAAAGAGAAAGAATCTTGGGATTGCATTGGTGTACTATAAACGACACATTCGTTTTCTCTCTTAAATTTTACAAGGTTTCTCTAGATATTTTAACTGGGTTTCGATCGCCAACGAAACGTGAAATGTTAAGCGTTATAATGAGTATATTTGATCCTTTCGGGTTCTTAGCACATTTCGTTATTAGCGATAAGATACTATTACAAGAAGTATGGAAAAGTGGAATTTCCTGGGATTCAGCGTTACCAGATCAAATATTGGAAAAGTTGAAGGTGTGGGTGAAAGAACTAAATGACGTAAAAAACATCTCAATACCACGATGTTATTCACCTGTTTTTAAAAAAGCACGAGTCGAATTGCATGGTTTTACGGATGCAAGTGAAGTTGCGTACGCTGCTGTTGCTTACTGGAGAATAATTTCCAGCGACGGACAAATTAAGGTTTCGTTTGTGGCGGCGAAAACTCGGTGTTCTCCAATACGACCGATGACAATTCCACGGAATTACAAGCAGCTATATTGGGTGTCCGCTTAAAGGCTTCTATCTTAGCTGGCCATAGTAGAGTTGTCGATCAAATATATTACTGGAGTGATTCAAAAACAGTGCTCAGATCAATTTTAGCTATTGTCGTTTTAAGCAATTCATAGAACATCGAATCTCAGAAATATTAGAAGAGAGTGAGCAGTCACAATGGAACTGGCTGCCCACAGCTGAAAACGTCGCAGATGAAGCGACACGTGCTCGTTTTCCAGTAAATTTGGACCCCAATTTAAGATTGTTTCTTGGTCCAAACTTCCTATATTTGGATTCAAATAATTGGCCTCGGAATAAAATCAATGCGGACGATGTCGAAATAGAAGAAGCATTAGAAATTAGAGCACCGGTATTTCACGCCAACGTCATCCCAAAAATAATTGATATTCATAGATTTTCAAACTTTTCGAGACTTAAAAGATCGGTAGCTTGGATTTTTCGTTTTATTTCAAACTGTAAGCGAACACAATGGGAAAGTGGAGAATTAACTCCGCAGGAAGAATCAACAGCGGAAATATACTTGTCAGCAGAAGCACAGAAGGACTTCTATCGAGACGAATATAATCGTTTAAAATTACAGACGTGTATATCAAAGACAAGTTCACTTCTCTCACTGAATCCTATATATGATAGAAGGGATAAACTTCTAAGAGCTGATGGAAGAGCTTGCCGACTGCCACTCAACGTCCAATCATTCTACCGAAAACACATTACCTCACAGAGCTTCTTGTTGCATACTACCATCGAAAATTTCATCATCAAAACCAAGATTTGATAACATGTGAAATACGTCGTAATTTTTGGATACCATCATTACGGGTACTTGTACGAAAAGCAAAGTCAAACTGTCGAATATGTAAAATTATAAACGCCAATCCTCGTCAGCCTCAAATGGCCCCTCTGCCGAAAGATCGAACAACACCATATATAAGTCCATTTAGTTACACAGGCGTTGACTTATTCGGCCCCGTTTATATTAAGAACCGTCGAAATCGAGAAAAAAGATGGGTTGCTCTATTCACCTGTATGACCACACGAGCGATACATCTAGAAATATGCCATGACCAATCTACAGATGCCTTTCTTATAAGTCTACGAAATTTCGTAAATAGACGAGGAGTTCCCGTCCGAATAAGGAGCGATTGTGGTTCGAATTTTGTTGGAATCGACAAAGAGTTAAGAAATGTTCCTGACTTTCTTGACCATGAAGCTGTGAAATCCTCCATAACTCCACTGGGAATAGAATGGATATTCAATATCCTAACGCTGGTGGCTGTTGGGAGAGATTAATTGGCAGTGTAAAACGAGTATTGAGGATTGTGTTGACAGAACAAACACCGAAATTAGAAACCTTGCAGAGTGTTTTGTGTGAAGCAGAAAATATCGTAAACAGTAGACCCCTAACTGATATTCCCGTGTCTATAGATGAACCAGAACCCATAACGCCAGCGGTGTCAGCGCTCGGAACCAATCAAAGTGAATGATCTCGTTTTCGTATGTGAGATTGATTCTCCAAGAACACAGTGGCTGAGAGGCAAGGTAACTGAAGTTTATCCAGGCAAAGATGGAATAATCAGAACAGCTGAAGTCACCACGGCGAATAACACTCAAATTCGTCGCCCAGTTTCTCGGCTGGCGGTTTTGGACGTCGAGTAACATTGTGGTGAATCCATGTAACCTGTGGGCTTGACGGGGGGTGGAATATCGACGACCAAAAGTATGCGGTAAACAAAACGAACACATCCTATTTTTTCTTCTGTCATTTATGTTGGCCATCGTGCCATTTCATTTATTTATGTTGGCAATCGTGATAATAAATTTTCTTATGTTGGCTATCTTGCCTTTTTTTTATTCGTAAAAAAGAAACTGTCAAAGTAAAAGTAAGGTTAGCAATTCGTAAAAATCAAGTTGAGGAAGAAATTACCAATCGGTAAAAATCTTTATAATCTTTTATAAAATAATGTATTAATCAAATTCTTATTTAGAAAATAAACAACAGAAAAGTGCAATCGTTTAATTTTCTGGCTAAATATCTTCCGCAACACCATATTTAAGGTAGCCTTAGCTAAGTTTTTAAATAGAGATTGAAAGTTAAGAATTCGTTCTCTGATAAACTTTTAAAATGGACTTAAGAGCTTTTTCCTTCTCAGCAGAAAGATATAAACTAAAATTGTAATAACGTGCCTTTAATTGGTTTTTTTTATTGTAATTGTCATAATTTTTAGTTATGATCTTATTTAAATAAATTGAAAGCTTTTCCAAATGGGGAGGAAATGTGGTGCAAAATTCCAGTTGCATGCACGTTTGGTCGTCGTAGTCTAATCCGAGTGCGTGCAACGTAGCCCAGACACAGGGGGCCAAAGTCAATGAATGCATTAAACACAGTGCCCACATATTTCACTACGTGTAATATGCAAGCCATGAACTTTCCCATGTTCAGTGATTTTGCGTTGCCTTGTTTGAGCAACGATCACATTGAATATTCCCAATAGGAAAGTTGAGTTGTTTCTTGACAATCAACCGTGTCGGTTTAAATTATTATACAACAGGTATGTACCGCAATTCCTAATGGCCTATAGGAGTGCAGTGCTCGACGGGAAAAAACCTTCGGAAATCCTGTTTGGGAAAACAGATTTGGATGCCTCACAGAGGAGCCACATGACACAAATGATTACATTAACGACATCAAGGAGAGACTTATTGACATCCAAAAAGCAACCAGGAAGAGGATGAAAGCGTTAAGCGACCGGATGAAGACACGGTTCAACACAAAAGCCATGACAGGACTCCCAGCAGTATATAGTGTGTGGCGAGACTTCAACAAAACTGGGAAGGCCCCTTTACTATTGTCAAGAGAATTCACAAAGTTGTCTACCATACCAAAAGAGAACTAAGAGCCGCTTTAAAAGATGTTCATTGTGAACGGCTATATCGATATAGTGGTGAAGCACAAGATGGATTTGTTCGGGAAGAACAATCTTAAGAGGAGGGCCATGTAATGTAGATGCAATGGAAGACGTTGCTGTGAGACAGTGTGTGTAGATATTTAGCTGAGCAGTAGGTATACCAGAAACAGTCTGTAGACATAACTGAAGAGGAGCTAGAATATAAACTGGTCGAAACTGCTGAAAGATTCTCTAGTCGCGTCAATGAATACATAAAACAGGCAATCTTCGGAAGTCCTCAAGAACAGCTCCGATTTTGATGAATTTTTTTTTTTAAATTTTGTTTTTTTATATTCTTTGAAATCAGAAACCTCTTAGAGTGGGGACGGAACTATTTATATTGTTTAAAAAATATCTGTGATATTTATGCACAAAAAAATTTCTACTATACAATATCCATTTTAAACTTGTAAATATACAGGGTGTCCCGTAATTCGTATTACATACTTCGGTATGTGATTCTTGGTCTAATCCTAAGAAAAAAATTGTTATACAGTAAAAACCGTTTCTCAACTTTGACATCACGTTAAATTAAAAAAAAAACTAACTTTGGTGTACCCTGACCTGTGTTAAACTCGATATCCCTGTCAATACTGATGGTAGAGACCACATTTAAGACCTATTTTTTGGAGAAATGATAATCTTTTAAATTATATTTAAAATAAACTTCTTTAGGCTTTTAAGGTTGCCAGATCTTAAATTTTAAATGGTGTCCAAGTTTTCTTCCCAAAGCAAACTTTTGACTTTGAGGTCATTTTTTTTTTTCAGAAAATGCCTGGTAGACATAGAGTTTCTTTATTTTTTGAAAGAAAACAAAAACAAAAAAACCAAAACAAGAAAACAATAATAAAAAAACTAATGAAAAAGTGCACTCAAAAACTCATACATTTTATGATAGGTACATGGAAAAATCTGAAACAGGTAAAAATATAATTTTTGGTTTTTACGGATTTTTATTGCAAAAGCTTGCAAAGTTCTCCAAGAATTGATTGTTTTAAGGGAATTTTTATGACTGTGCACTGATGAAAAGGGTTAAAAGTTTGACCTGCTACCGAAATCATAATTGACCTACCTTTCTTTTCTTTTCAGGGATATTTGAGTTTGGGGTATGAATGCTCAATAGATAAATAAAACGTATTAAAGAATAAGAAAACAAATTTGTTCATCAGTTTATCAAAATAAGTCACGATTGCAGTTTGATCAGAGAGCTTTTTGAAATGCCTTCATTTACGAAAGAAGAGTACGCAGACATTTTGTTCGTGTATGGGTTTTGCAACGGAAATTCAAGAAGAGCACATAGAACATACCAGAAACTTTAACCTAAACGAAAACTGTCTTCTCAAAATGTTTTTGGAAATACCTTTCGAAGGTTTCGATGAACTGGATCAGTATAAACTGCAAGACAGTTTACAGATAAGAGAGAATGCAATCTCACCGGCAGCGTTTAATTCTAGTCCGGTTCAATTTCTTAATTTTGTAAAATAGTCTCAAGTTTTTTGTGCCAAAGTTATTTAATGCGTTAAAACCTTGCTTTGATAATAACTCTACAAAAATCGGCTTTCAATCGAAGCTTAATTACTTCTCAATATCGAAATTATTTTCTGCCTATTTTCTTCGTTTTCTTGTGAGTTCGCGCCATATTCATCAATATGCCAATTAAGACACGGAACAGATTGCAGCAAACTCATACAAGTTCTCCAAGAGATGTAAACAATGCGAAAGTCAACAATGCAAATAACGCCGACAAACTCTGGGACCGTATACAGACACATCTACAGAAATGGGGATTTCAAGAAAGATCTACTGACCATGTTGGACACAAAACTCACAGCTTTAGAAGACAAAGTCGAAATCAAAGAGTATCGAATTGAATGTCGACAAAATCGAAAGAGAAAAAATCAACTCAGATGTCATTATCTCTGGAGTTCCTGAAATGCCAAATGAAAATCTGAGCGAGGTCTTTCAAAAGCTATGCACAACCATCAAATTATCACCGCCCGCACTCCTTGAGGTTTTTAGAGCTAAAAAAAAGTTCATCAATCCATCGTGGTACTGCTTACTGCACCCGCTGACGCCTGCATTATACTGAAACTGACCAACAAGATTGATAAGCAAATTCTGTTAAAAGCCTTTGCCACCTACCGCAAACAGAAAAACTCTCCGCTTAAGCTTCTTGACATAGGTTTCAACATTCAACAACTCTCATAAAAGCTTTTATGTGAACGAAAGCTTAACAAAGCGCAACTACAACTTGCAACGTGAAGCTCTGAAACTCAAACGACGATCTCTTATAATAGCTACGCACACATACAATGGCCAAAGGCCAACTCTACATCCGCACTGATCTCAACCATCCATCAGTGCTTATATGACATAATATGTGTATCGGAAACATGGTTTAGTCATTAGTCCCATTCTTAAAGATGATCTCTTTAGACTTAGATATCTCAATTCGGATCTGCCTCAGACTACATTTTTATAGAAATCCTCAGCAGCTATGATTAATGTATCTTAGGTACTATTTACATTCCACCGGCTATAGCTGACTATAAAACTATAGCTGATATTGTAGATGAAGCCAATAACCTATCTCCTAATATTATTGTGTGCGGTGATATGAATTTGAATCTTTTGAAAGCACAGATTAGTATTCCCTTTAAGGAATCTATGAACGCGCTAATCTTACACTTTGTAAATCAAACTGACCCCACACATTTCATGCCCCACAAAACACCGTCTCTCATAGATGTAATGCTTCTTAGTGATCCCAACTTGCTCAAATTTTACAATCAGCTATCATTTCCTGCTTTCTCCTATCATGATCATACTTTTTATTACACTAAATATAAACATCAACAACAAATATCAAACAGATGCTTTCCAATTCTACGATTTTCATAGCATTAATGCTCCATCCCGATTTGAAGAAATTCTCAGCCTAAATTGGTTTTCGATCTACGAGACCCAAATAAGCAAGTCGAAATTATAAATGAAAATATAAATTTTTTGTTCCTCAAGCATGTTCCTCTAAGAACTCGTGTTGTAAGAAATGTCAACTGTCCATGGATGTCCAGAAATATTCTTCAAGCCATAACTGTAAGAAATAGTCTATACCGTTATATACCCATCCGCCGGGGCGTACCTCAAGGTTCTATACTTGGTCCGCTTTTGTTCTCAATGTTTATTAATGATCTTCCCCTTTGCTTATCTTATTGTCAATTTCACTTATATGCGGACGATGTACAGCTATACCTTCATTTTCCCACTGGCCTAGTTGATGCATTTGAAAAGATAAATCGAGACTTGTCCGGTCTTTCCAACTGGTCTAGATTTAATCAAATTCAGATCAACCCAGACAAGTCAAAGGCGATTGCCATATATAAACGTGTCCTTGACCCTACCATTTTTGAAGCTATTATCCTAAATGGCACTAGGATAGGAATGGTAGAAAGCATAAGAAATTTAGGAATTTTGTTTGAATGTAGTCTAAAATGGAACTTGCACATAAACCAAATTGTTTCCAAGATTTACGGATCGTTAAGGGGCCTATCGTTAACCAGAAACTATTTGCCTACAGAGGTTAAGCTAAGGCTATTGAAGGCTCTTATCCCACCCTTAATAATGTATGGCTGTGAAATCTTCGCCAATTCGGAATGTGACTCTTTCCGAAGGCCTAATGTTGCTTTTCACTCAGCCACTCGATATATCTTTAATTTGCGGAGATTCGATCATGTATCCGAACACTCTAAGAAAATTTTAGGATGCAGTCTCAAAACTTTCTTGAATTACAGAACGCTCGTTCTTCTAATTAAAGTAGTACGATCCAAGAAACCAGTGTATCTATATGACAAACTTCACTTTTCTCAATCAATTCGTAACATAACTATAAGGCATCCTATGTGTGCTTGCAACACTTCTCGTAGACAATTCTTCGTACATGCTGTTAGTTTATGGAACGACCTTCTCGCAATAAGTCTGAACAGAAAGATTTTAATTTAATATTGTTTAAACATTTGCAGAATGAAAATTGATATGTCTCGTTCATTAATATCTCTAAACTGTTATATATTTGTGTATATACAGGGTGTCACGTAATTCGTTTTACATACTTTGGGATATGATTTTTGGTCATATTCTAAGAAAAAAATTGTTATACAGTAAAGTCCGTTTCTCAAGTTTGACATCACTTTTTGACAATTTAAAAAAAGGCTGACTTTGGTGTACCCTGACCTGTGTTAAATTCGATATCTCTGTCAATACTGATGATAGAGACCTAATCTTAGACTCAATTTTTTGTAAAAAAAACAACCTTTAAAACTGCATTTAAATTAGGCTTCCATAGGTTTAGGGTTGCCAGATTTTAAATTTTAAGTGGTGTTCAAATTTTCTTCCCAAAACAAAGTTTTGATTTTGAGGTCATTTTTTTGGAGAAAAGGCCTGATTAACATAAAGTTTCTTTAATTTTTACAGATGAACAAAACAATAATAAAGAAAAAACTCAGCATTAAGTTAACTCAAAAACCCATACATTTTATGATACTTAAAAAAATACGAAATGGGAAAAATTTAAAAAAAAAATAAAAAAAAGTTCTTGCTTTGAGGTTTGTTTGAATAAAACAATAATATGATCACTTTTAGTAGTTTTTTTATGTATTTAACACAAATATAATTATAACAAGTGCTCAAAGCCCCATCCTTCGTTTTGAATCCATGCCAGAGCCCGTTTTTGGATTTCATTGTGGGTGTTTGCTGTCGATAACTCTTGTCTTACTTGTAGTCTTGTAATCTTTGAAACTGTATTTAAATTTGACTCCTATAGGCTAAGGGTTGCCTGATTTTCAGTTAGTATACAGTTCCTGGTATCCTTTGTTGTGCTTTTCTTCAATTTCCATTAAAAAACTCATACAAGAAAAAAAATGTCTGCGTATTCTTCCTTCGTAAATGTAAGCATTTCAAAAAACTCTCTGATCAAACTGCAATCGTGACTTAATTTGACAAACTAATGAACAAATTTGTTTTCTTATTCTTTTATACGACTTATTTACCTATTGAACATTCATACCCCAAATTTAAAGCAAACATCCACAATGAAATCCAAAAACAGTAGTGCGGCAGTTTCGGTGATGAACGACGTTTCTGAGCCTGTGTCGATCAACGCTCGTAGGAGGTGCAATCGCCCGTCTGCTGCTCGTGCCTTTACTACTGCCGTTGCTAGAAGCACCTGGTGATGACCATCACCATGCGACGCGTGGTAATTAAAAGTTTGTCCATTTGATTGGAGCTGCTGTTGTTCTCCCGTTGGCTGGAACTCCGACGCATTTCTGTTCAGAGGAGCCTGAAATCCTCTGGATGCCATGTTCCTCGCCTGCGAACTCGTTGAAGGTTGTTGTTGTTGTCGCTGTTGTGACGTGCCATTTTGTGCATTGTAATGCAGCAACGAGTGGTGCCTTTGTTGGCAGAAATAGCACGAACTCACACTATAATTATAATTTTATTCATGCTTATTGAAATATCAAACACAATACATAATACAGCTGATTGAAACAATATTTGAATACGCTGCGACAATGCACATCAAGTTATCAACTCAACTTATAATTTTCAATTTAATAAAGCACTGCCACAACGCATGCAAAACGAATATAATATTTAAATAATTCTATTGATCAACAATTCTTTATTAAAATTAATAAAAAAAAAAAAAAAAAATGTCTAAGATGGAAATCAGACACATTCCACAAAACTTAAATGGAAAAACATCGACATCACACCAAACGTCAAAAAGCCGTCGGCAAAACAAAATTGAAATTGATCAAAAACATCGCGTATAAAAACCGATCGAAAATTGAATTATACAAAACCACAATGTCATCTGTACAATTTACAAGACACAAAATAAATTTTAAATTTTAATCAAAATTCACTGAATTTAATAAAACCGCCATCAAAAACGATCAATGTACTTATTATGTACACAAATGATTCAACATAATTGTGCTACGCGCCGAGCTGCACTTGAATCATATCGGTTCAATAAAAAACACAAATTCACAACCACTTTTATAATGCAATCATATTTTTTATTGCAATAAAATGACTAGCAGTTGCACTACAAGCATTTAATAACACCACGCAACTTACACTTTTAATTTATTTCGCAAGAAATTCACGAAATAATACGCGTTGTTTACCTCGCAAAAATTTAAACAAAGTTCTAGTCGGAACCGAAAATGTCCGACTAGAAAGAGACCGAAACCACTTCGCGTTTTCAATAATTTAACCATACACACACACATACACACACAACCGCGATCGCGAAAATCGATTAAATTGCCGGAAATGCGCGACGACGCCACCACCAACAACAACAACTACAGCAACAACAACACATAATATATATAAAATATCAAAATTTCAATAAAAATCAATAAAATCAATAAAGTAATAAAAGGAAATTAAAAAACAAAAACAAAACCACTTATCAATTACTATGTGGGTAGGCACACATCTATCCATCTTCCCTAACATCAGCATCAAAATCCACAATGCGGGAAATTCCACAATCATAAGGCTAATACATAACACTAAAACCAGCTCAACATCTAGCACCTCACAAGTAACAACTTTATAAAATAAATTGATCAAAATTTAACAATTAATTTCGCGATTAAATTTTCGCACTTGTCGGCACCATGTTCTGCTGACGAAAACGATTTACTTATGAGAAGACAAGAACACAAGAAGAACCAACAGCAACGAAAGAATGCAACGAACGTACACGGCACTATGAGTCAATGGGAGAAAACACAACTTACGCATGCGATGCGTACAACCTATACAGTATACGAGTAAAACGAAAGGCAAAATTTTGGGTGTCTGTTTTTGGTATCTGTTGTGCTATTTCTTCGTTTTGTCCTTTTATGTTTATTGTAATGTATTAATATCTCATTTGTCTCTTTGCATGTAACAATGAGAAAGAAGAGGATCACCAATAACTAGTATGTAATTGGTGCTTATACCAATTAAATGCAACACAGATGTCAGAGGCCATCTATTGACGAACACTACACAACGTCCGTCGGTACAACAGTGCGAGATTCGTATAGGGTGCTCCATACTGCTGCAAATGTACAACTTTCGGAGGCGGGAGAATGTACGGAAATGTACTGAAAACCACATAAATAAACATTAAAATAAACAGAGCAAATACAGTCCACAAATATATACGTCAAAAGAATTGTAAACAAAAACATAGAATCTATATACTTAAAATTAATGAGGTTATTGTACACAAAGTCATATGACTAAAATTCTTGTAACAAATCGAAATACAAAGTCAAAGTGGTTAAAAGTGAATTTTGGTGCGTTTTAATTATTTTAGAATATCTTTCTTACGGAAATTTTCTAAGTATTTTAACTTTTCAAACATAGACAATATCACGGGCTCTGACATGGATTCAAAACGAAGGAGGGCGCTTTGAGCACTTGTTATAATTGTATTTGTATTAAATACATAAAAAAACTACTAAAAGTGATCATATTATTGTTTTATTCAAACAAACCTCAAAGCAAAAACTTTTTTTATTTTTTTTTAAATTTTTCCCATTTCGTATTTTTTCAAGTATCATAAAATGTATGGGTTTTTGAGTTAACTTAATGCTGAGTTTTTTCTTTATTATTGTTTTGTTCATCTGTAAAAAATAAAGAAACTCTATGTTTATCAGGCCTTTTCTCCAAAAAAATGACCTCAAAGTCAAAACTTTGTTTTGGGAAGAAAATTTGAACACCACTTAAAATTTAAAATCTGGCAACCCTAAACCTATGGAAGCCTAATTTAAATACAGTCTTAAAGGTTGTTATTTTTACAAAAAATTGAGTCTAAGATAAGGTTCCTATCATCAGTTTCGACAGAGATATCGAGTTTAACAAAGGTCAGGGTACACCAAAGTTAGCATTTTTTTAAATTGTCAAAAAGTGATGTCAAACTTGAGAAACGGACTTTACTGTAGAACAATTTTTTTGTTAGAATATTGTGACGTGTTTTTAATTTCCCAGCCGAGGTACTACTCACGGCTAGCCAGGGTATAGTGAAGAAAAACACTAAAGCTTCACAAGGTCAGAAACTCTCTTTTATTTGAACTCTCTATATTTATTATTATAATTGACAAAGATTAATTGAAATTTTTAGTAATTGGCTGCTCTATATGGCAGGCTTATCGGCTCCTGGATTGCGTGCTGGGGTCTTACCAGCTTCTAGTTCTTCGGACGGGGAACGACAGCTACGGTCGGCGTACTCCTGGACTCGTAACGGCTAGGAGAATAAAAAGGATTAATAGTTGACAAAATATGCAGTTAATGCCTTTAGCGGCACGATCCCGTGCGGCACATTCACCCTATAGGTAGCCGCAGGTAAGTCGAAGCGCGTAGGCGTCCGAAGACCCTAGCAGGTGGAAACGGCAGGCGTCAAAAGACCCTGGTAGGTGGAAACGGCAGGCGTCAAAAGGACCCTGGTAGGTGAAAACGGCAGGCGTCAAAAGACCCTGGTAGGTGGAAACGGTAGGCGTCAAAAAGACCCTAGTAGGTGGAAACGGCAGGCGTCAAAAGACCCTGGTAGGTGGAAACGGTAGGCGTCAAAAAGACCCTAGTAGGTGGAAACGGCAGGCGTCAAAAGACCCTGGTAGGTGGAAACGGTAGGCGTCAAAAAGACCCTAGTAGGTGGGAACGGCAGGCGTCCAAAGACCCTGGTAGGTGGAAACGGCAGGCGTCAAAAGACCCTGGTAGGTGGAAACGGCAGGTGTCAAAAAGACCCTGGTAGGTGGAAACGGCAATCGTCAAAAAGACCCTGGTAGGTGGAAACGGTAGGCGTCAAAAAGTCCCTAGTAGGTGGAAACGGCAGGTGTCAAAAGACCCTGGTAGGTGGAAACGGCAGGCGTCAAAATGTCCCTGGTAGGTAAGGCTCAACAGGCAATTGCTCTGGGGGATACACAGGCATTAGTCTTTGCCCCTGGTGGCACAATACTTAATAAATTTATTTTACTTAAAAAAAACTTACTCAAACCACTGCTTAACATTTATCTTTTACCTTTCTAGGAGGGACTACACCATTTGACTGGTGCCGGCGAACTGAATTTTTCTGGCGCTGAGCTGCTCCTTTTATACCCGCAGCTCAGGGTAGTGCCGTGCGCAAATCCATATAAACTAATGGGATAGCCACCATTCCCATGTAATTCCTATATCTCATTATGTATGCACTGTATCTTACCATTATATTTGGCTATACGCCATATCCATAACACACACCGTATTTATCCTCTGCCCAATATATTTCACTATACGCCATAGTCATAGCATACTTGAAATCCACCATCGAGCTCTGCTGACGGTCGTGCTGTTCACTGCTTGTGCATGGGGAGTTGGTATTTTGGTGGTGCATATGGTACCTTTCGATATGCACCATAAGGAGTACCGGGGTAGACTTTCCCCACGCATGGTAGAATACGACATTATGTTAGCTGGTAGCATAAGCTTTCCCCATATTATTAGCTTTGGGTGCCTTTGCTATATAACTAATTCCGGTTAGTGTATGGGATAAGCACGGGGATATTTTCCGGTTCGTGCATTGGGTAAGCGACTCTCTACTTCTGACCACTAGATGACGCGTTGGGGAGATGGATTTGAAAGCATGTAACGAACTTTTCCTAATGCTTCGTTACATACCACCCCCTTTTGGAAACGAGGATCTCTTCGTCTGCAACCTGGCCCTCAAAAGTAAACTTCTCAAACGGTTGTACCTATGTCTCCATTGAAAAGGTACGCACGGTGTATTTTTTTGTATATTTTTATTGTATTTTTAATTTTTTTTCTTCTTCTTTTTTTTTTTTTTTTATTTTTTTTTTAGAAATCAACGAGTAATAAGTAACAAAAAATAAAGGTACCTTCGTGGTAAAAAAAAAATATAAGTCTCATAGCTGGCGGTTATCATGGCTCAAATAACACCTTCTTCGTCTGTCCCGACTGCCGATGAATGAGGATTACCTCGCCTCTCTTCACCACTCGGCACACTACTACGCCACTACGGCGCTTAAAAATGAGACTTTGGCGGCGCCTCGCCGGGTTGTAGAGGGCATGTCGGCGGACGTCTATACTTTGGATGGGGTCTGGGTCCTTCTTAGTCCTAGGTTCGGTCTTGGGTTGCGGTGGTTTGCCGTGTTTTAATGTCGATGCAGCCGACGGCTCCTTGTTTTCTCCAGATATGGACGGCAGTGCCTTGGGTAAGGGTAGCTCCATAGCCACGGGCGTGTATGTTGCTGGTGTCTGAGGCTTGTTGACTTTCGGATCCCCAGAGAGTGGTTTAGTCACCTTCGGCATGGCTGGCTTTCCGGGCCCCTTCTGCATATTAAGAGACGGTGCTGAACTCCCTTGGCCTCGGTTCGTAGATGTCGTAGCAGGGCGACCCGGGGCGGCGGCGGTAAATGGTGCGCTGTAGGATACTGGACCGGATTTTTTTGGTTGTTGTTGGGCGACCGGGAACAAGTTTTGTCGCCTATCCGTGTTTGGTTTGGCCTGTTGCCTACGTAGCTCCTGACTGAGGCTTGCGTTGGGACCGGTACTTCTTGGTGCAGCGATAGGAACGCGAGATACCCTTTGCTTGCCGCTTTCCTTTGTAATTGTGGTGCGGTTCGGTACTGGGGGTGCAATTTTGGTAATCGGTAGGTTTGGTAATAGGATAGTGGTGCGACTGGGAGCTTGCACTCTATTCGGCTTGGTTGGTAGTCGCTTCCACGGCTGGGATGCGTCCATTTTGTCGTCCTCGCTGTCGGCTTTCTGCATCTGGTGGTCCAATACTTTATTTATTTCCCTTATAACGAACTGCTCGGGTTGGCTTCTGCTTGTCGACTGAATAGTATTCACATGATCCTCTGTCGATATACTGTCTGCGTCGGCAGATGCGAAACCTCGCAAATCTTTCACATGTGAGCGAATGATGTTTCCTTTCCCTCTCGTACTCCTTAACACAACGATGACCGGAGAGTCGAAGCGGAGTACCTCAAACGGTCCCTCATATCGTGGTGCTAATTTTTCGGTGAAGTGGTTGATGGCAGAGGAGAGTACTCTCACTCTCTTGTATACCTGCTCACCAATACTGGGACGCCACGCCCTTCTCCTCAAATTATAATATCGTGTTTGCTTTTGTGCAGCGATCTGCAAATTATTTACTACCAGCTGGTAGAGCATTTTCATCCTCTCTTGTCTAACTGAGGGTGTTTCGTTGCGGTCGGCGGTAGATACATTTGGTTGGTGAGGGGCGGTGAGTTCTCTGCCAAAATTCAGAAAAGCAGGAGAGAAACCGGTTGACTCATGTTTGCTGGTATTTATGGCGAAAGTCAGTTCGGGTATATGCTCATCCCATGTGCGGTGGTTGTCGTGCACGTATTGCGCTATCATTGTCTTTAGCACTCGGTTGACACGTTCGGTCGGGTTCTCTTGCGGGGAATAAGGGGCGGTAAAACGTTGTTGTGTTCCTATTTCACATAGGAATTCGGAAAGGATGTTGCTGGTAAACTGGCTGCCGTTGTCGGAGAGTAAAATGCGGGGAACTCCGAAACGTGTTATGACGCGCTCTCGTAGGGCGTTGACTACTGCGTGACTGGTTGCGGATCTCACTGGCACCGCCTCCACCCATTTATTAAAGCGGTCTACCATTACCAACATCATGGTATGACCTTTCATGGAACGTGGAAGGGGACCAACGAAATCTACACATACTGTATCCCAAGGGGTGTTGGGTATATTGGTATGCATCAGTCCGCTAGGCTTTTGCTGCGACGCCTTGTAGGCTAGACACACAGTACATTTCTTAACGTAGCGCGCAATATCGCGATACATTCCCGGCCAGTAATACGTTTTCATGATACGATCTGCTGTTTTAGCAATACCGAGATGCCCAGCGGTCGTGGCGTCGTGGTTTTCAAACATTATTTTTTCTCGTTCGGTGAATGGTATGCATAGTTTCCAATCTTCTTCTTGACAGGAGAGTGGATGAGCGGAAAATTTACGGTATAATTTATTGTCAGTGATTCTGTACTCAGGATATTGCGAAGGGTTACATTCTATTTGTCGGGCGCGTCGCTCAGTCCAATCGTCGGTAACGCTGCAGATGATTGACAGATCGCTTGGATTAAATGGCAAGGGGTCTCTCGATAGAGCATCAGCAACGACATTCATGGCGCCTTTGCGATATTTGATGTCGAAATCGTACTGCTGTAGCTCTATTGCCCATCGCGCCAACCGGCCGGAGGGATTATCAAGCGAGTGTAACCATTTCAAGGAATGGTGATCGGTGACGACTGTGAAATGGTAACCTTCGAGATACGGTCGCATTTTGCGTATTCCAAAGAGTATGGCTAGGCACTCCTTTTCGGTCACGGAGTATTTTTTTTCTAGGTCGGTGAGTGTGCGACTGGCGTATGCTATTACTCTTTCTTGTTTGTCAGTCTGTTGTGAAAGCACGACCCCTAGTCCATATTGACTGGCGTCCGTTTGCAAAGTAAAAGGCAAATCGAAATTTGGACACATCAGGACGGGTGCTTCTGTCAGACGTTTCTTCAGTTCAGAGAAAGCGTGTTCTTGTTCTGCTCCCCACGACCATTCTTGGCTCTTCTTGAGTAACTTGGTGAGGGGCGTCGCTACTTGAGAAAAAATTTTTATAAATCGGCGATACCAGGAAGTTATCCCCATAACTCGCCTTAGCTCCTTCACGTTTCGGGGGGCGTTCAGGTCTTGGACGGCGGCGATCTTATCGGGGTCGGTACTGATACCTTGGTCGCTCACGACGTGGCCCAGGTATTTCAGCTGGCTCTTGCAGAATTCGCACTTCTCGCGGTTGATGCGCAGGTTCGCCGCTTGTAACTTGGAGAAAACCTCACTCAGATGCTTTATATGTTCTTCGAACGTGCTACTCACAACAATGACGTCATCTAAGTACGCGAACGCATACTCGTCCATATCCGGACCAATGATACTGTCTAGCATTCGCTGGAATGTGGCGGCGGCGGAGTTCAATCCACATGGCATGACCTTCCACTGGTACAATCCCCGACCTGGTACAGTGAATGCGGTGTAAGCACGAGACTCGGGATGTAAAGGTATTTGCCAGTAGCCTTGCTTGAGATCAATGGTCGATATGAAGTTGGCTCGTTTCAACTTATCTAATATGGCTACGATCTGGGGAAGAGGATATGCGTCCATGATCGTTATGCTGTTCAGCTGGCGATAGTCGACGCATACTCTCCACGAGCCGGTTTTCTTCTTTACAAGAACAATGGGTGAGCTGTACGGACTTTTGGACGGTTCTATCTTGTCGTCTTGGAGGAGTTCATTAATTTCGTCATCAATCACCTTTTGCATCGCGGGGTTCTTGGGGTAATACCTTTGCTTAAACGGCTGGTCGGTCTTTAATTTGATATAGTGCACGGCGGTATCCGTGACTCTCGGTAGGGATTCAAATTTCGGTAGTTCTCCGTCTAGCAGCGCTTGCAATGTTTCTTCCTGTGAGCTGGTTAACGGTCTACCCCCAACGCACATAGATGCTCTCGGGGCTCGTTCATGACGATATCCGTTGCGTTCTGCGCTGGCAACCATGGTATTTCTGTGCCGCTCAGGCTCATACGGAAATCCGTGTCTCTCAATATATCCACTCCTATTACCATCTCTTCGGTGAGTTGATTCATGTACGTTACCGTCCCGTGAATGGTCCGTTCTTGGATGGTCAGTGCCAGCGGGTAATGTTCATGGCTGATCACCACTTTGCCATTGGCGAGGTGCGTACGGTGCGGGTGGCGTTGGACGGGAGCGTTAAGGCGGCGCAGCAAGCGTCGGGTACTTTCGTTGATGAATGATTTCGTGGCCCCGGTATCCAATAATGCTTTAATTGCTTGCCCGCCCACTCGTATGGTCACAAAGCATCTGGGGTCGGTATTCCTTTCTGTAGCCTCGGAGTCTGATGGTGAGGGTGTCGTCTCAACCAGCGCTATAGCCTGAATCGGTGGATGGTCTGGCTGTCGCGGCTCGCTCTGCTGGCTGGACATGGCGGCGGCTCTATTCGGATGACAACCGCAGTCCTTCGTCATCCGTCCGTCCTCTCCGCAGTAAGAACAGAAGAGACGGAACGGCCTTCGACAGTTACTCTTACTATGCCTTCGCTGCTTGCAATTCCAGCAATGAGTATCCCTGTCGTATTGACCGGAGTGCGGTGTCGGCGGCGTCGGATCGGGGCGGTTGAAATTTGGTCGTGGTGGTGGTAATGCTCGACTATCGGGAAGCGGTCGGTTTGAGGCGAATGGGTTATGAACGTTTCGAGGAGGTACGGGACGAGGTGTAGCAGCGACATAGTGCTGTGCTTGACGAGGAGTACGGTCTTCTCCGCGTATATATTCATACTCCTCGGCGAGTTTCATTAGCTCGTCGAGGGTATTGAAGTCTCGTATTTTAATGTATAAAAGGTATTCAGGCCTCAGGCTATCATATATGCGGTCGATACTATCTTCGATATGTATGCGCGGATGGCGGTAGATCAAGTATTGGGTTGCCTGAATGAAATCTTTCGCCTTTTCGCGAGGCCCTTGCTTTTTCCTCATTATCTCTTCCTCCAACTTGCAGAGGTACCTAGCCGGTAAATAATGATCGAGAAAAGCGGTGTGGAACTGGGTCCACGTTTTTAGGCGATCCTTATTTATGCGGTACCACTCTAAAGCAGTGCCGCGCAAGATCTCTGGCAACGCTTTGATTATGTCGTCGGGGCGTATGTCGTAACACGCGGTTAATTCTCCTAGCCGGTCTAGGAACTCAACCGCGTTACCTGATGAGTCAAACCTCAGTCCCCATTTGCGAACGTTATTCATTAACTCAGCCTCGTAGCTGAGTATGAATCTACCGGTCGGTCGGAAAGGTGGCCTTGTTGGCGCGGGTTCGATTGGGCGAGGTGCAACGACTTCATCGGAGAACGTGACATTGGACTCTGGTTGGTCCCTTGGCGGTTCGTCCGTGGTGGGTGACATGGCAGGAGGTGGTACATAAGATGGTACCTGAAAGGAGATTTCAGTATACATCGGTGACTTTGGTTCGGTTTCGTTTTCTGGTATTGGCACTTGCTTATACTCCCTTTCAGTCACGGCCTTCTCCAAATCGGCACACAGATCCTGTGTGGATTTACGGAGCCTGGCCTTTTTAATGTAGCCGCTGAAACGGGCGCGTGGTACAGACAAGGTGCCTTCAGTGTCCAGTCCTAACTGACTCATACGCGTCACTAGCTCTGGCTTGCTGAGCAAGTATATTGCTCCAATGCTAGCGAACACGTCGAAGCTTTCTTCGGAGTCGGACATGTTTAAATTATTTTTCGGTTTGGTTTATAGTTCGAAGAGAGTTTCTTTATCACGGAGTGGACCTTTAATCGTCCCTGCTCGGGCGCCAAATTGTGACGTGTTTTTAATTTCCCAGCCGAGGTACTACTCACGGCTAGCCAAGTTATAGTGAAGAAAAACACTAAAGCTTCACAAGGTCAGAAACTCTCTTTTATTTGAACTCTCTATATTTATTATTATAATTGACAAAGATTAATTGAAATGTTTAGTAATTGGCTGCTCTATATGGCAGGCTTATCGGCTCCTGGATTGCGTGCTGGGGTCTTACCAGCTTCTAGTTCTTCGGACGGGGAACGACAGCTACGGTCGGTGTACTCCTGGACTCGTAACGGCTAGGAGAATAAAAAGGATTAATAGTTGACAAAATATGCAGTTAATGCCTTTAGCGGCACGATCCCGTGCGGCACATTCACCCTATAGGTAGCCGCAGGTAAGTCGAAGCGCGTAGGCGTCCGAAGACCCTAGCAGGTGGAAACAGCAGGCGTCACAAGACCCTGGTAGGTGGAAACGGCAGGCGTCAAAAGACCCTGGTAGGTGGAAACGGCAGGCGTCAAAAGGACCCTGGTAGGTGGAAACGGCAGGCGTCAAAAGACCCTGGTAGGTGGAAACGGTAGGCGTCAAAAAGACCCTAGTAGGTGGAAACGGCAGGCGTCAAAAGACCCTGGTAGGTGGAAATGGTAGGCGTCAAAAAGACCCTAGTAGGTGGAAACGGCAGGCGTCAAAAGACCCTGGTTGGTGGAAACGGCAGGCGTCAAAAGACCCTGGTAGGTGGAAACGGCAGGCGTCAAAAAAGACCCTGGTAGGTGGAAACGGTAGGCGTCAAAAAGACCCTAGTAGGTGGAAACGGCAGGCGTCTAAAGACCCTGGTAGGTGGAAACGGTAGGCGTCAAAAAGACCCTTGTAGGTGGAAACGGCAGGCGTCAAAAGACCCTGGTAGGTGGAAACGGTAGGCGTCAAAAAGACCCTAGTAGGTGGGAACGGCAGGCGTCCAAAGACCCTGGTAGGTGGAAACGGCAGGCGTCAAAAGACCCTGGTAGGTGGAAACGGCAGGCGTCAAAAAGACCCTGGTAGGTGGAAACGGCAGGCGTCAAAAAGACCCTGGTAGGTGGAAACGGTAGGCGTCAAAAAGACCCTAGTAGGTGGAAACGGCAGGCGTCAGAAGACCCTGGTAGGTGGAAACGGCAGGCGTCAAAAAGACACTGGTAGGTAAGGCTCAACAGGCAATTGCTCTGGGGGATACACAGGCATTAGTCTTTGCCCCTGGTGGCACAATACTTAATAAATTTATTTTATTTAAAAAAAACTTACTCAAACCACTGCTTAACATTTATCTTTTACCTTTCTAGGAGGGACTACACCATTTGACTGGTGCCGGCGAACTGAATTTTTCTGGCGCTGAGCTGCTCCTTTTATACCCGCAGCTCAGGGTAGTGCCGTGCGCAAATCCATATAAACTAATGGGATAGCCACCATTCCCATGTTATTCCTATATCTCATTATGTTTGCACTGTATCTTACCATTATATTTGGCTATACGCCATATCCATACCACACACCTTATTTATCCTCTGCCCAATATATTTGACTATACGCCATAGTCATAGCATACTTGAAATCCACCATCGAGCTCTGCTGACGGTCGTGCTGTTCACTGCTTGTGCATGGGGAGTTGGTATTTTGGTGGTGCATATGGTACCTTTCGATATGCACCATAAGGAGTACCGGGGTAGACTTTCCCCACGCATGGTAGAATACGACATTATGTTAGCTGGTAGCATAAGCTTTCCCCATATTATTAGCTTTGGGTGCCTTTGCTATACAACTAATTCCGGTTAGTGTATGGGATAAGCACGGGGATATTTTCCGGTTCGTGCATTGGGTAAGCGACTCTCTACTTCTGACCACTAGATGACGCGTTGGGGAGATGGATTTGAAAGCATGTAACGAACTTTTCCTAATGCTTCGTTACAATATGACCAAGAATCATATCCCAAAGTATGTAAAACGATTTACGGGACACCCTGTATATTCTAAGTAAATTATGTACCTAACCTGTACTTCTTAAAGACTATGATCTTACTGTACAGTTGATATATATTCGAATAAATAAATGAAATGAATGACCTAACGCAGGAGCTGCAACCATAAGAAGAGTCTCAGTCTATGAAAGAATACTGGTAGCTGTTGAAATTTCGATCCTTCCATTAGCATAAGGCTCTACAGTTTAATGCTTCCAAACACAGAGTCTCCAGAATACTGCATGGCGAAAATATACATCCATATCATCATGCTACTTCCGAATGATTTTGAGATGAGAATCGAATTTTGTAACTGGTTGCTAGAGAGAAGCTTTAATGACAACTAGTTTATAAACAGAATTGTTTGGACAGACGAATCCCAGTTCACAAGAGATGGTATCACGAATTTCCATAACCTCCATACATGGGCTTCAAGCAATCCATATTCTAGAGTCTAGACAGCAAATATCGTTTCAGCGCAGGTTTTGTGTCAAAATGTGGGCAGGTGTAATTGGAAATAGATTAATCGGCCCTTTCAAGTTACCAACCCGACTTAATTCTACTAATTATCTGGAGTTTTTATAAAACATTCAGGATATTCCGCTGCGTCAGCGAGCTTCATCATATTTCAAACAAGATGGTGCCTCCGCCCACTATGCGGTCGTGAAGTTGAGGATTGGTTGGATGAAAAATACGTGGCGACTACTCGTATTCTCTTGATAGGTCGATAATTGGGGATGCTTTTCTTTATATAGATTATAGAGGCCACTGCACTGGCGCAGGCACAGAGTAGTTATTTTTGTAAAATGATGGTGTTCAAATTGGATTAGTAAAAGACAAAGTGTGGTTATTAATTGAATTGAAGAACGAATAAATGTTATGTATACATACGTATACACTGCCAACCACTAGGATGAGGCCACAAATTTTGCAATCGATTTTCGCTTTTTATACCTGGTGGAAGTTTTGTACCCGGAAAAGTTTATTACCAGTATTTTCCCATTACAAATTCATAAAATTGAAGGGTTAATTCGAAACGACCGTTGGAATTTCCCAAGATCAATTAATGAACTACTGAAAATAGGTATAAAAAGGAGCTCCGATAGGATGGGGCCATTGCGAATATTTCCGTGCAGGAGTGTGAGTTCTTGTATAAAATAATAATTAATAATAATAATAAAAAACAGAGTGCTAAAAATAACCGTTTTATTTAGTTTTGAAGCACACATGGGTTCTGGAAAGACTTTAGCCGCGTTTTATCGAAAATTTTCTATATTCAGTTATGTTCATTTACGATAAAACGATTTTTGGTTTATATTCATTTAGCACGTCACTTTTAATTTTAACTTTCAGAGTTGGTACCCTTGGCACTTGTTCTAAGGATAAGAAACATTAAAAATTTGCATTCAGAAGAATATAAATGCATACCTTTTATTTTCCATTTCTATTTTTCTCTATTTAATTCTCGATTCTCAATTTATTTGCCGCATTCCAACTTTTTTACTTTCGAGGTAAACAAACGAATGTCACTTTAATTTTTTTTCGCAATGGCTGTGTTCAATTAGATTCATTTTGTGACTCATGTTTTTGGTTGCCTTGGTTCTGATGTTCTTATGTGTTCTGTCTGATGTTCTTTTTTTCTGACCGATTGCGAAACTTTCCTTGTGTGTGTGTGTGTGTGTGTGTGTGTGTGTGTGTGTGTGTGTGTGTGTGTGTGTGTGTGTGTGTGTGTGTGTGTGTGTGTGTGTGTGTGTGTGTGTGTGTGTGTGTGTGTGTGTGTGTGTGTGTGTGTGTGTGTGTGTGTGTGTATGTGTGTGTGTGTGTGTGTGTGTGTGTGTGTGTGTGTGTGTGTGTGTGTGTGTGTGTGTGTGTGTGTGTGTGTGTGTGTGTGTGTGTGTGTGTGTGTGTGTGTGTGTGTTTGTGTGTGTGTGTGTGTGTGTGTGTGTGTGTGTGTGTGTGTGTGTGTGTGTGTGTGTGTGTGTGTGTGTGTGTGTGTGTGTGTGTGTGTGTGTGTGTGTGTGTGTGTGTGTGTGTGTGTGTGTGTGTGTGTGTGTGTGTGTGTGTGTGTGTGTGTGTGTGTGTGTGTGTGTGTGTGTGTGTGTGTGTGTGTGTGTGTGTGTGTGTGTGTGTGTGTGTGTGTGTGTGTGTGTGTGTGTGTGTGTGTGTGTGTGTGTGTGTGTGTGTGTGTGTGTGTGTGTGTGTGTGTGTGTGTGTGTGTGTGTGTGTGTGTGTGTGTGTGTGTGTGTGTGTGTGTGTGTGTGTGTGTGTGTGTGTGTGTGTGTGTGTGTGTGTGTGTGTGTGTGTGTGTGTGTGTGTGTGTGTGTGTGTGTGTGTGTGTGTGTGTGTGTTAGTAACTGCGTGTCTATTTATGTCCCCACCAAGTCACCACCTGACTCTTCTATTAGCTATTAGGTGTGTTTCTTTACTGAAAATTCGCACGAGATGCACCGAAATTCGGCGAAAGTCAGTCTAATCCCGTTCCGATTTTTCGTAGCAGTGCACAAAAAAGAGAGTGATCTCGAGGGAATAAAAAAATTTCCCCGTCCTGCGAATTTCCGCCACCAAAATTTCTGTGGACAGAAATCGTGCACAGCCAAAACAAATACCACAACTGTCAAACAGACGTTTTTCCAAGCGTTGCGTTGCTGCGAATGTTTTGTTCAAGGCGTTTCTTTACTTTTAAGACAATTACGCTCTTTCAGAAAGTTTCTGAAAGAATTTTACAACCACTCCTTAAAAAAAAAATTTCTGTGCACAAAAAGTAAAGAAACAGACTTATTCAATCTGTTGTCGAAAATCAGAAATATGAACGAACACAACCCAAAGACTGCCAACCTCTGGGTGCCAAAAAAGAAATTTACCAACCATCCCTGTTGTGCAGTTAGCTAACTGCGATATTTATGTTCATTTAGGCTATTGACATAAGGAGTTGTTGTTTTCCCATGAGCGATGTTTTACTGAAATGAACATAACTGCACATAGAATTTCGATAAAACACGCCTATTGACAGCGACAGAAAAAACAAAAATAGATGCTTTCAAGGAAAAAGGACCATCAGTGGCCTATTGCACCACCTCACAATATTGTAAATTACAAACGTTTTTATCACAAATTTGTAAAAAAAAATATATTTTGTATTTGTTAAGAATTTTGTTGCTACAAAATGAAAATTGTAGTTGTGAATCACAAAATATAAATTTGTTAAAAAATATAATTTTCTGTTGCACGAAAATAAGTTTGTAGTTGTAGATTACAATCAAAAAAATATTGGAGATCCTTTTTTACTGTAAGTTTCTGTTGCACCATATGAAAGAGAATCAGAAATTTGTTTCAGTTTGTGAAAGAATGCTACAGGTGAAAGACTGTGTAAATTTTTCTACAAATTTGTATTTCATAGTAATTTAAAATATTTTTGCGTAGAAGGCACAGCAGCAGTGACATCAGTAACTCTGAAGCGGATTTTTGCGTACGAAAAAAAAGTTAACCGTCCGCGTGAAAATTATAATATAGACAGCCATTTTAATTTTAATGAAAGATTTCGACTAAGCTGTTCTAAAGCAGAAGAAATCATAAATATTATTGGACGCAGAATACAACATAAAACAGAAAAAAAATGCAAGAAAGCCAAAAAATGTTTGTTTTGGTTACACCAGCATTTTTGCGCATGGGTCTTACCTAACATATTTTGATTAAACAAGCAAATCTATATAAAAAACTACGAAAATATTTGCTTTTTCAGAAGTTAAGGGGGGGAAGGGGGTTTGGTTTCAAGGTAAAGAAAAGTTTTTTTTGCGATTTATTTAAATATGGATTGAATAATTTTATTCGGACCTTTCGTACATAATTGAGCATACTTTCGACAGTATAGGTAAATTTTCATGCAGAAATATTGAGGCATAAGCCGGTAACAGAGCTTCCTCCAGAACGTCTTGAGAAAAAAACAATTTGCGGTGTTCACCACAACTTTTTTTTGTGTTGACCGGTGAAAATTTTTTCGGATTCACGATTGTCTTCAAACTAAATTATTGGCTCGAGCACTCACTACCAATTCAAAGTTGGTGCGGTGTACGCGCCAGTTACCCAACCGAATCGAGCTATAGGCCAATTTATTAAAGTCTGCAGTTTGCGGGAGATTTTAAACATCATTGTTGGAACGAACATAGAAGAACCAGAAGCTTTATTACACAAAGCGTCCCTCTAAACCACATTTACCTTACTTCCAACACTTTGTATCCTTTCTTTGTACCAATTTGTCGCATCAAGGGATAACTACTGTTAGTTCTAAATTTACAATGCCCACTGACTAATGGATATGGCAGTATTCGCTCCTCAAGCGAACAGGTACAGGATATCAGCAAACGTCTCACAAAAGCTACTCTATTCTCGTACCTACGCAGTGTCTAATTGTCACTTGGCAATCGCCAGTGTCTGTCACATAAATTCCTCTTTTGATCATAATTTGACTAATTTTTCTTGGTTTTTTATTTTCAAATAATTTCCAGCCGAGTTATGATGAACTCCGCAAATTGTTTTTTTCTCAAGATGTTCTGGGGAAAGCTCTGTTACCGGCTTATGCTTCAATATTTCTGCATGAATTAATTACCCTTATCGTCGAAAGTATGCTCAATAATGTACGAAAAGTCCGAATAAAATTACTTAATCCATATTTAAGAAAAAAATTTACATAATAGGTCTTCTTTTTACCTTGAAACCCTCCCCCCCCTCCCCCCCCCCCCCCCCCCTAACTTCTTAAAAAGCAAATATTTTCGTTCTGTAATCGCAATTTTTTATATAGATTTGCTTACATAATCAAAATATATTAGGTAAAACCTATGCGAAAAAATTTTTTATTTGGTTGACCGGTGTTATTTATGGTTTCGTTCGCTTCAACGTTCAACAAAATTCTGAATTAAATTTGTAGATTACAAGCGCAGAGCATAAATGGTGCAAAAGTAAATTGTAGGTGAACTGTAGAATTTGTAATTCTCATCACAAATTTGTCAATTCACTTATTTGTAGTTCGTGCAATGCAAATTCAAATACAAAAATTGTGATTGTGGATTACAAATACAAATTTGTGATTGCAATTTGTAAACTGGTGCAATAGGGCCCGGCCGTGAAATAGCAAGGAGACTTAACAGGAGAAAGACCGTTGCAAAAAGGACGCATGGGAAAGCCACAACACCAAGAGAAAATCGGTTGATTCTACGACTTGCCTCAAATTCCTTCCATCATAGTCGCTATGATAAGGCCCAAAAGCGGAGTTTCAGCCAGCATAACAACGGTTAGAAGAATAATACAAAAAAGTGATGCTATTCAAAGGAGGAAACTAAAAAATAAACCTGTTTTGAAGCCAATACACAAGGAGCATCGTAAGGATTTCGCAAGACAGCATGTTGATTGGAGCGGTGAATAGAAACGCGTTGTCTTTTCGGATGAAAAAAAGTTTAACCTTGACGGCCCTGATGGTTACAACTTTTGTTTCCATGATATTAGAAAGAATGAGCTTATTTTGGCAATACATCATAGCCGTACATCAGGTGTAATGGTGTGGGGAGCTATTACCTACCTAAGATACTATGGCACAAATAGTAGAATTGGAGTTGGAGTTTTTGCCCACAACAATGAACGAAAATAGATACAAATGTTTGCTGGAACGGTCATTTCCAAAAATGGAAAACATTTTTGGACCTCTGACTTGGATTTTTCAACAAGACAATGCCCCAATCCACACTAGGAGGGTTGTTAGAAGCTGGATTCAATCAGAAGACGTGGAATTTTTGTCATGGCCGCCGGACTTAAACATTATTAAAAACGTTTGGTCATGCCTATCTCGTAAAGTTTATGAAAGTGGCAGTCAATTTAATAAAAAATGCAGAGTTGCTCACTTTTTTAAATAATTTTTATTTTCTATCGACCTTCCCGAAACCGTTTTATTACACTAAACACCATAGATTTACTTTTTTAACAACTTCACTTATTTTGCGAACGGATTTTCCTTTTTGGTAATTGAAAATCACAATTTGCCTTTCTTCAAAGGTTGTTTGCCTTGACATTTCGATTTTTTTTTTTAATGCTATCACAATGAAAGCTCTACAAAAACTGCAACTAAATAATATAGATAACGTGGCAATTACAGTTAGTTTTCTTAGAAAACAGCAGGTGTCCCACATTGAGTGTGACCTGCATTAAAAAAAAAAATACTAGACAGATCATTTTCATCTTTTTTTTAAAACAAATCGGGGTTGTTTTTTGATATTTTTTTTTTATTTTATAATAATTTGAGGTCAATATTAAGAAATAAAAATAAAAAATATAAAAAAGTGAGCAACTCTGTTATTTTTTTTCGTAAAGAAGTTTATTGAAGATTTTATTTCTTAGGTGTCCCACTTTGAGTGTGAGTGACTGTACATACTATTAATATAAAAAAACGTTATTAATAAATATTATTAAACCATAAAATGCAAACATTTCACTAATTTTTTTGTTTTTTTCTAAAATTTTGCATGTGGCCTCATCCTAGTGGAGCACCTTTTTATACCTATTTTCAGTAGTTCATTAATTGATCTTGGGAAATTCTATCGGTCATTTCGAATTAACTCTTTAATTTTATGAATTTGTTATGAGAAAATACGTATATATTAACTAGTAATAAACTTTTCCGGGTACAAAATTTCCACCAGCTATTAAGAGCGAAAATCGATTGCATAATTTGTGGCCTCATCCTAGTGGTGGCAGTGTATATGCCAAGACGGATTATAAGTTGAAGGTAAATCTATATCTTCCGATCTCAGTTAAAGTTACAATATCTATAAATTGGTCAATAAGTCATCTTTATAATTACGTTTGCGTGCGTATAAAGACTGGCCCACAAAAAACATCTTTTAGAACATGTTCATTGGTTGTACATTACAGTGAATATCAGTAAAGTCTCTCAAATTGCCTAATTTTCAAAATAGCTGGACCCCGATCGACTAGCGATCTATACAAACTTCATCCAATTTTCTATCGTCGATTACAAAATGAGATTGTCTTATGCATATTCGTTCTTCGATTCTGAACGATATTTAGTCTACTAACATAGATTGTCTACAGTCTACTATCATCAATGTTGACCGTATAAAATGGTTTTCCATGTTAGTTAGTTACCTAAACAATAACCTGAAAACAGTTACTTAATAATGTACTTACCTCTAACCAGTTGTCGGCTAACTTTAAAGTCCGAACAGATTGCGCCAAAGCAGCCGGAATCTTACACAATCCAGTACCACTGACATCCAGTTCCTTTAGGCTCCATGATGCTACAAATTCTTGCATCGAATCACCAAGTTCAACGTTATGCGCTATGGACAATCCTTCTAAATCCGGAATGCCCTGAAGCGCTTTGATGGAATCTCCTTTCAGGTTGTTGTGGGACAAGTCTAAGTACTGCAGGTTTGGAAGAGCCAAAAATGACTCATAATCTACTTCGATAATTTCATTATACGACAAAATTAACGTATTTATGTTGAACAAGTTGTAAAATGCTTCTCTGCGCACATTTTTGAGTTGGTTGTGTGCCAAATTCAGATATCTTAGGCTCTGCATGTTCGTTGAAAAGAAAGCTTTTCCATGGTTTTCTAATTGATTACATGATAAGTCCAAGACCTCTAGCTTTTCGAAGAGGCTTAAATTCAACTGACCAATCCTCCGTATGGCATTGTCCTTGAGATAAAGCTCTCGGATGTTGTTATTAAATGAAGTACAGTTTGTTGGAATAGTTTTAAAGCTTATCATTCTGTTCTGGTTTAAATTCAGTACTCGTAGTTGAGTGTTTTTGGCGGGCAGTCCAAGGCATGTGAAATTATTTTGAGATAAATCAAGAAAAGTTAGTGATGGGAGAGAGAATATCGGGAATGATTTCAAAGAATTGTTATACAGAAAAATTGAGGTAATGTCTTGAAGGCGATGAGAGAAGCCCACAGCCTCTGGTGGAAAGGTTTTGAGATTTCTATTGGTGAAATTTAGACTTTTACCATGTAAATGTTCAACGCCTATTGAACGTTTCGAAATTCCATGTTTTACAACAATGGACCTCTTGTGAAAATATCTCAGATCATTTGTTCTATAGATCATGGTCTCATTTTCATCTCTTAAGATTCGATGAATTGATTCATAAGATATCCTTTTCATATGATTCTTGTTTAGAATGTAGTGAGGAGCTGTGGATTGTTCCGCATTCAATGATAAGAATGGTGATGCATAATCGTAACCTGGATTTGGCACTGTGAAGTCTTCGTTTAGGAGTTTAATTTGAGTCTCAATTTTGGAACAACATCCGGAACTTGTTAACAGAACTCCTATCAAAAGTAGAGTAGAAGAGTAAGCATCACACAGAATATTTAAGTTTCGACTTTTGCAATAAGCGCTGCTTATTTTTTTAATGAGTATCATTTTTCGCCAAAAATCTACAGAATGAATAACCGGTGTCCTCTATTTAAGAAAGCAGTTTTATATCTTATATTTTAAATTAATTTTGCACTCCCTTTGAAGGAGAGTACTTGACAATTTTAAGAAAATAAAATTCCTAACTGATGCTTGACGGACATGGACCTTCGCTCAGATAAAAGCTTTGGCATAGTGAAGCTCGCAGGCCATGAAAAAGGACTTAATTCTTTTCAAGAATCTTTAACACGATATAAATGTTTTTTATTTGAGTTTTTTAAAACAGAGGTAACGATTACTAGGGGAAAAGTCATAAAATATTAAAAAAAAACCCTACTGCAGTGTGTGCCAATTGGAAATTAAGAAGACTTTATCTCGTCATCGACATTGAACGATGAAATTGATTTATATAAACGAATTAGTTCTTAACTCTTCCGACTTTTTGTTTGTTATATTTTTCGTGTTGGGGCTTCTTCATCTAAGGAATAGCTTTATGTTGTTGCATTCTATTTTGACATCTCTTCATTCTTGTTAAATGCTTGAATCAACTTTTTTTAGACGAACACGAAACTTCCAGTTTCCATGGAACTTCGTTGTTTAACAATGCTGAAAAAAAAATTTTTTTTTAATCAATCTGTTTGGTAGTTGAAAGAAGATTTTTAAGTCTTAAAGCAGGCAGACGCCCTTATTGTGCAAAGTGAGAGTGGCGGAGATAGAAAATATAGGTATGATTCATGGGATAACTACTACAAATTCTTTAAACAGTGATGTACAAAGCTGTGTCTTTGAAGGCTACATTTAGTTTAAGTTTACTGACTAAATCAGACTGATTGAAAGCCACTCCAAGGAAGGACAATAATAGGTAAAATAATGTGCCTTTCCATTTACAAACGGTTTTTAGCAGACTGAATTTTTAAGAAAGGCATAGCTCTCTTTGGGAATCCTAAGCCATGTTCTATTGAACCATGTGCCCAGATAACTGTAATACTGTGCTGGAGAATCATTCAAATAAAGCGGTTGGTAATAGTCGAGACATACCGCTTTTTACTTATATGACCTATTGTTTGATATAAAATGTCTTTAAGAACGCCCGGCTTGAATTTTTTTATAAATCACAGTTTTTCTATCTGCTCTAGTAAAGTATGCAGCTTCTACAAAATTTCACATTACTCACATACACTTAGAATTCAATAAACATACAGTAGGAATTAGGAAATCACTGTACGTTTTGAAGGGGTTTGTCTCCTTCCGTCTAGTCGGAAGTGGCAGTTTGAAAAAAATTACTTAATTTTCAAAAAAAAATTATAAAAATTCAAGTATGCCAGTTACTACAACATTGAGTTTAAGAAAGCCAATGCTTTGCTTTTAAGCTAGCTGATTTAGACAATAGGTTTTGAAAAATCAATTTAAAAAAAAATAATTTTTTTTAATATTACAATATTGTGCAATATTGAGGATCACTTTTTATTTCATACAAAATAAAACAGAACGAGCTTTTCTCTTTTTGAGAAGTTTAAATAAAATTAAAGCTACGTTTTTGATTCTCAAAGAAAACCGAGTTTTGTTGATTTTCCGCTGATTGCGCTTGGTTCTCGTGTATTTTGTTATGTTTTTGATTTCTCAAAATCCAAAAAGGTTTGTTCGTTCGGTTTTCTGTATTTTACTCCTGAATAAGACAAATAATATGACAACATTTTGTGAAAAGTGTTTAAAGAAAAACTATGTATTGCATTAAATTCATTAATTTTTATCAACTCTTAAGTGTGGTAGCCGGTATGTTGCTTCGCCAAATTCCAAATTAATATCCGGTTCCATGTACCTTAATTGATCTTATTTTCTAAAGAAAGTACAGTTTAAATTTTTTTGTTAATAATAACTAGTTGACCCGCCGGGTGTTGTTTGGGTCTTACATATTCAAAAGCGTTGGTCATTTAAATCTGCCAAAAAAACCAAAAATTAACAGGAACATTTGCTGTGCTAAGCAGAAGCTTATATAATATAAATATATAATAATCTTCTACTTCTTCTTCTATCTATATCTATCTATATCTATATCTACATCTATCTATCTATAGTTCTATACATATAATAAAAACGTAACAGTTTGTTTGTTTGTGCACGATAATCTCAGAAACGGCTTATCCTATCTAGATGGGGTTTTCAATGTTATATTGTGGGAAGCTTCACTTAACATTAAGTTTTCATTTCATGTCAATCGGTTGATAAATAAAAATGTTATTACCCCTGTTCATGTGCATTCAGCTTAAGCAATAAATCCCGAATTGTACTAGATTTAAGTTACGTATATTTTATGTAAGAGGTCGCCTTGATGGGGGAAGTCCCTCCATTTATAGGTTCGCCTCTGATAGTGTTGAAATAAAACCTTCTTCTTTTACTAACCTCCAAGGTGATCGGATCTTTTTCTTTAGTCGCTCGGTTCTTTAACAAATGGTGTGTGAGTATCCACACAAGATTCGCAAAGTCTATAAGGAAAAGGGGACTATTCAAAAGCACCCTAACATTTGGTCCAAACGAACCGGATAGTTTTATTTAAAAAGTGGAACTCGACACATTTCTTTGAAAAATTTCCAAGATCCATATATCTTGAAGCCATCACGTGGTAAAACTCATCAATTGAAGATCCCTATATCTCCATTTGAGCTAATCAACGCATTGATCGACGATCATCACCTACACTAGCAGAATCCCTACATTTTGCTTAATATATTTACTTTCAATTAAGTATACTTAATCTCAGTGTAAAAATATTCTTAAATAATTTTCTCCTAGCCTAAAACCCGATCGACGATCGCCAAAGCAGGATCCCTATATCCTATCAGCTACATACAGTTCAACTATATAACTTTATCCAACATAAAGATCCCTATGTCTTTATTTGAAAGCTAGCCTTAAAACGATCATCGATCAACTCTAAAAAACAAAAAAAAGCCATCTATAAAAATAAGAACTCATCATCCATCACCAAAAAACTCAGGCGTACATACATATTTTAACATCATCCATCAATCATCCAGTTTATCGCATAATCACTCATACATCGCACTACATAAGATAATTAAATTACCTTATCATCACCAGCACTCCCACGCATTGTCATCATCACCACTCTCACGCCTTATCATCTACAGTAATCCATCGTTTTCCTATTCTTTTACAATTGATCTCATATTCAGACGTTTACCTGCAACAAAAACAACCTCCGTAAGCTCACAGTCATCTACAGCAGAACGAAGAACATTCAAAGTACCGCTTCCTAGTTGTCGTCAGAATTAACATAGCTTGTCAATGAGAAGATCAGTTGGCATTGTGTAACAGGTACGTGAACATTAATTTTCAGTCAGCTTAGTGGTCAAATTATTATTTATTAAAATTCGTTCGCGTAATCTTAAGTCTTTTACTTCGATAGACGTTCGTATTTCGCGATAAAAAAGCATTGCAAATCCAGAAGTATAGAATTATAAAATTCCTGCAACAAATCGCTAGATTTAATTGCAAAATTGTTTCGGTAGTGTACACCATTTAAATTAGCTTACCTGGGCTTATTTACGTTCTTTAAACAAATACGCGACGAGCATACCTAGGAATCTGGTGTCATGTTATAAAAGGTAGAATTAAAATTAGAAAAAAAAGTGGTTATAAACTACATGTGGTTCTTAGAGGTTAGATTTTCTAACCAATGTCTGATAAATCAAATCGCAATCAAAGTGCAGTTTAATCCGTTAGGTGTGATCAGTTAAGTGAGAACAAACAGTTAAGAATCAATATACGGAATCAAACGGATACATTAATAATTTTATTCAACGAATAAGTTGGTATTGGATGAGTTGATTTAAAAAAGTTTTCTATTAAAATAATCAAAAAAGGTCATATCAGTGAACTTAAACCACATCTTAGTTTTTTTTTTGACATAAAATGATTGGGATCGATGAATTCATTACGGCAACCGATCTTTTAACCGAGTTTCGGAAATGTTTTCAAGAAACTCCATTGGTGGATCAAACCACACATTCTTTAGAAACCTTTAAATCTGAGCTTAAGGAAATGTGGTGTGAGATTAGAAAGGCTTTCAATTTTTGTCTTGTCTCTAACGAAGAGCCATCTTCAGAAGATATTCAATCTGTTAAGCAAAAATACAATTACTCGTCGAAAGTATATGTTTCGTGTCTCAGCGAAATTATAGATTCAATTAGGCAGTTAGAGCTAATCAAATCGGACTTAGAAGGGTCTTCTTCCAAGGATAAAACCAATTCCGTTAACAATAGTGAATCTTCATCGTGTATTAAAGTTCCTCCCTGCGATACGGATGTGTTTTCTGGGGACTATTTAGAATGGCCCTCGTTCAGGGATATGTTTTCAGCAGTGTATATTAAACATCCTAAGCTATGTAATGTTCGGAAACTGTTCCACTTACGCTCCAAAACAAAGGGTGAAGCACATAACATAGTTGCAAAATTTCCACTTACTTCTGATAGTTTCGTCCTCGCTTGGAAAGCTTTAACTGATCAGTTTGAAAATAAGAGAATCCTAGTCAACCATCAGTTAAGAATTCTATTCAATCTTCCAATAGTTAGCATTGAATCGGGAAAAAGTATTAAGAAACTACAAAGTGATATCAATGATTGTCTCTCTATATTAAACTCGTATGAAATAGATACTTCTTCTTGGGATTCATTTCTTGTGTTCCTTTGCTCGAATCGTCTTCCTGAAAAAAACCCTATCAATGTGGGAACAATCCCTTAAATGGCCGCGTGATATTCCAAAGTGGTCAGAAATGGATTCCTTTTTGACAAATCAGTATCAAATCCTGGAAACTGTTTCAGACATTAAAGGTATAAGCATTAAAGACCGTATTCCTAAGAATAGCAACGCTATTAAACAAAACCAGCCACAAAGTTCATTTCATACTCAATCATCAAACTTTTCTTGTTCTTTGTTTAAAAGATCTCATCCTATTCGGCTTTGTTCAAAGTTTCTTTCGCTTTCAATTTCTGACAGAGTGTCGAAAGTGAATCTTTTCAAACTATGCAACAATTGCTTATCGCCTACACATTTGGCTGAGGATTGTCCAAGTGCTTATACCTGTACATATTGCGGACGAAGGCATCACACATTAATTCATTTTCCTTCAAAACAACTATCAAATCAATCTTCTGCATTGCAAACTTCTGGTACAAGCAGTTCATTTCAAAATCAAATACAGTCCACTTCACAACAAACCCCTCCAGTTCAAACATATTTTACGCAAGGAAGAAAGCGCATTCTTCTTGCTACTGCTTTAGTTGAGATAAGTCATCTCGGTTCCAAGTTTACAGTACGTGCACTACTAAATCCAGGATCAGAAGCAAGTTTCATTTCGGAAAATGTTCAGAAGCGGCTAGGGCTTCCAGTTAAACCTATACAAGCTGACATTTCCGGCATAAGTGCAGTTGTTACTACCTCGTCTTCTAAATTGTGTTCTTTTACTATGGGCTCTAAGTATATGGATTCATTTTGCATGCCCATAAAAGCGCTTGTACTCAAGCGACTCACCGGTTATTTGCCTTCACACCACTTAGCCCCTGAAGAGTTTTCAGGCGACATCAATTTACACTTAGCTGACCCTTTCTTCTACAAAGCCTCAAATATAGACTTAGTGATAGGTGCCGACTTGTATCCTTCAATCATTTTAGAAGGTTTGAGACATCAAGTGTATAGTTCCCTAGTTGCACAGAAAACAGTGTTTGGGTGGGTTCTATCAGGTCCCATTCAAACAAGTAAGGTTCAGTCTTTTTCGACATTTTTATCATTCTATACTGAAGCCTCGATAGACGATCAAATATCTAAGTTTTGGGAATTAGAAGAGCTTCCTGAGCCAAAACTTCTATCACTTGAAGATGAATATTGTGAAAAACTTTATTCTGATACCACAACTCGAGATAACACAGGCCGATACATTGTTCGCCTGCCCTTTAAGGATCCTGCGATTGCACTCGGTGCTTCAAGAGACAGTGCACTAAAGCAATTTCTACGAATGGAAAAAAACCTTTCGAAAAACCCGGAGTTCCATTCCAAGTATAATGAAATAATCCAAGAGTATGCTACCCTAGGGCACATGAATTTAGTGGTTCCCAAACAAATATCTGAAGCTGATTTAAGAGCTTCGTATTATTTACCACATCATGCTGTAGTCAAGCCGGGCAGTACTACAACCAAAGTGAGAGTAGTCTTCAACGCTTCCTGCCCCTCCAGCAACGGCTTTAGTTTAAATTCAATTTTACACACAGGCCCTGTTTTACAAACTGATTTAATGACCCTCGTCTTGCGTTGGCGATTTTATCGGTATGTTTTCTGTGCAGACATTGAAAAAATGTATCGTCAGATCTTGGTGCATCCAGACCACACCTCATTTCAAAGGCTTTTATTTAGAAACTCAACCTCCGAAGAGATCAAAGACTATGAATTAAATACAGTAACGTTTGGTGTCAACTATGCACCATATCTTGCTTTACGTACTATAAAGCAACTTGCAAGTGATGTTAAAGAACAGTTTCCAGCTGCTTCACATGTATTGAGCAACGACTTTTACGTCGATGACGTGTTGTCAGGGTCGCATGATATCGATTCAACACTGGAAGCACAAAGACAGTTGTCACTTGCGTTAAGTTCTGCTGGACTTAACTTGCGGAAATGGACCTCAAATGACATCGGCTTGCTTGAAGCCATTCCCGAAGCTTTTCTTTACAACAAAGATTTTTTGCAATTTGAAGTCACGAGTGTTACCAAGACTTTAGGTATTGGGTGGAACGCAAAATTAGACTCCTTTTGTTTTTTCTCAAAATTTGAAGAGCGTGATTATCTCACAACGAAGCGTGCTGTTCTTTCTGTCATCGCACGACTTTATGACCCAGCAGGTTGGTTGGCACCTGTTGTAGTCACTGCTAAGATAATCATGCAGCAAATCTGGCAGGATGGAACGTCTTGGGACACACCGCTCCTGACGCTGACATGCCATCGCTGGAAAACTTTCTTTGACCTTTTACCTGACATTCAAAATATTCGAGTTCCTCGATGGGTAAACTACTCACCTGATTGTACTATTCAAATACATGGCTTTTGCGATGCGTCTGAGAAAGCATACGCAGCCACGTTGTATCTTCGAATACAATACAGCTCCAGCAGTTGGTGCTCGCATTTGCTCTGTACTAAAAGCAAGGTAGCACCGCTTAAGCAAATTCCCTTACCAAGACTTGAACTTTGCGCCGCAGTTCTACTTTCAAAACTAACTTATCATGTCTTACCTGAACTGAATATATCAAACTATGAAACAATACTTTGGACTGACAGCTCAATTGTTTTGGCATGGCTTCAAAAGCCCCCTATAAGTTGGAAAACGTTTGTTGCAAATAGAGTTTCCAAAATATAAACTTTGACTCAAAACTGTAAATGGTGTCATGTCCGTTCAGCGGACAATCCTGCCGACCTTGCTACGAGAGGTATGGTACCCGCTGATCTTCAAACGAGTACTCTATGGTGGAATGGTCCTCATTGGCTTTGTCAATCTGAGACAACCTGGCCACCTGCCTTTCTACCGCCAGAAATCGATTTGGAGCTGAAACCAATCAAAGCACACAGTACTGTGTTATCTCCAAATATTGAAACTTTAATCGAAAGATTTAGTTCCTGGCCAAAGACTTTGCATGTCATGGCTTATGTATTACGCTTTGTGCATAGAACCCATCCTCGCTATAAGGAACATATGCGCCAAAACTCCAATACTTTGACTCATGATGAAATTAATAAAGCCAAAAAATTATTGATACGACTGACTCAAATGGTACATTACCCCAAAGAATACATCGCTCTAGCTCGATCACAGCCAATTCCAAGCAAAAGCTCACTTATGTGTTTCAATCCTATGATTGATTCCGATCAAATTCTTCGTTCAAACGGAAGATTAACATGTTCTACTCTATCTTTCAATGAGAGGTTTCCTATACTTCTACCTTATGAATCAATAATCTCTCCGCTTCTCATAAAGTTCTATCACAAGTTAACATTACATGGCGGAATCCAGTTAGTTATGCGCTTTGTAAGATGTGAATTCTGGATCCCTAAAGTCAAAAATCTTATCAAAAGGTGTAACCGAGAATGTTTCGATTGTGTAAAACAGGCTGGTAATCGCCGAAAACAAATTATGGGAGCTCTGCCCCCTGAAAGATCAAATGTTTCTTTGCCATTTACACACACTGCCCTGGACTATGCTGGCCCTTTCATAATAAGAAGCTTTTCCGGTAGGAATTGTAAGCTTTCTAAAGGATATGTTTGTGTATTCGTATGCTTTGCAACCAAAGCAATTCATTTGGAAGCCACGAGTGATTTATCGACCTCATCCTTTATGGCTGCCCTTAATCGTTTCATTGCCAGACGTGGTTTACCACAGGTTCTCTACTCTGACAACGGAACGAACTTTGTCGGTGCTAGTCGAGCCATCGGAAAAGATTTCAAGGAATTTTTGAAATCATTTTCAATAAGTGTTAGTAGCCATTACAAAAACCAATATGTTAAGTGGAAGTTCATTCCACCCGGAGCTCCTCATATGGGTGGTTTATGGGAAGCTGCCGTTAAGAGCTTTAAAAAACACTTTTATAGAATGACAAACGATCATAAATTCACCTTTGAAGAATTCTCCACTATACTTGCTCGAATAGAGTCTTGTCTGAACTCTAGACCGATTTCGACGATGTCGGAAAATTCAAACGATTTGCCTCCACTAACCCCTGGCCACTTTCTTCGCGGTGGTCCTCTGTTAGCCCTTACAGAACCTGACCTTCTCCATTATTCACTTAGCTATGCAAAGCGATGGGAAAAACTCAAAATTTTGCATCACCAGTTTTGTGACCGTTGGAAACATGAATACTTGAAAGGTTTACAAAAGCGTTATAAGTGGAAATACCCTGAACGAAATGATATTGTTGTCATATGTGATGAAAGGCTTCCTCCTAACGAATGGCGTCTTGGTCGCGTTAAAAAGGTTTATGTAGGTTCAGACGGATTTGTACGCGTTGCCGATGTTAAAACACAACTTGGTGTTCTTAAGAGACCAGTTGTCAAGCTCTGCGTTTTGACTCCTGAGTAAAATAATAAATAGGTAGACATTAACTTGGTGTCCAAAGTCTTTGGACAAGTGCATATGAATTTAATCTATCTATATTTTTGAATTACGCTACTCGCTTAATCGGTTTTTTATTTTGAATAATCCGTAGTAAATACCACTGTATTCTGATTGAAACTATGAGGTTCATGTATTTTTTATATTAATAACTTACTTAAAATTACTATTGTCCTAAACCATATTTTTTCATAGATATACGAATATGTAAATTAGCTATAAGTTCTTATTAAATCTTTCCTATACTAACATTCCTTCCCAAACGGAGTGAGTGAATCCCCTCCGTTAACAAAAGGTTTCTCATTAATTTACAAATTTGATTATGTTATCTTTGCACCTGTTGCTGCAAGGCGGGCGGTAATGTTCATGTACATTCAGCTTAAGCAATAAATCCCGAATTGTACTAGATTTAAGTTACGTATATTTTATGTAAGAGGTCGCCTTGATGGGGGAAGTCCCTCCATTTATAGGTTCGCCTCTGATAGTGTTGAAATAAAACCTTCTTCTTTTACTAACCTCCAAGGTGATCGGATCTTTTTCTTTAGTCGCTCGGCTCTTTAACAAAAGGTGTGTGAGTATCCACACAAGATTCGCAAAGTCTATAAGGAAAAGGGGACTATTCAAAAGCACCCTAACAACCCCAGTCATATCACGTAAAAATAGTTGTCAACCTCGGAATGAAAGAAAATAAGCTGAAAATTGTAATAAACCTTTGTTTTGCCGTTCTAAATGTTGTCTCAAAAGTCACAAGTTCTATCGTGTCCGCGTCTTAAGATATTGAAGGTCAAAGGTTACAAAAATTTGTTTTTCGTGAATATCTAACTTTCTACTACATAAACGAGATTTGCTCTTGTATATAAGTTCTAGAGTATAAACTTCCCTACAACTTTAAACTTAACAATTTTTTCATACGATCAACCGTTTTATTAGTAGACCGCGAAAAGTGCTCTGCGTACAGTCATATCGCCTAATGCAAGGTCAAGCGTGAATTACGGTTATCAGTACGTGGTGTAAAGTTAATTTTTAGTCTAAATGGGATACAAGGCAACGAATTTACTTACCAAGAAGCAAAACTCGCTAGCAGATCCCCCGTCAGACTAATTAATGCCTACTCCAAAGCAGACCTTCAAAAACTCATTGGTTAGCTTAGGTTACATTGCCTAACACACTTAGACCGCAAGGGTCCATTGTGATACAATAGAGATCAGCAAGTAAATCGTCTACTAGTCTCAGAAACCCGATGTAAGACTAACGAGTTGATCACCCATTTATCTTCCATTACGGGTCCAGCCGGTTAATCACCTGCTAGTCGAACCACGCGGAACTTTTAATATATTTTGAAAGACTTTAAAGGTCTTTGTAAGCTAAGTCGCTAGTATCCTCGAAAAAGAACTAACCGAGATGACTTTTCCTCCTATGAAGTAGTGCATGGCATGAGCAAAGATGGTGTTGATCTGTTTCTTCCTCTTTTTCGTCAATGCAGCTTCTGAAGAAATCATTGGAAAACACACCAGGTCTTTTGGCGTGTCTTCCTATTAGACAGTGTCCCGTAAGAACACCTACTAGATACAGGCGGTTCAAGGCTAACAAACTCTTCGAGCGTTTTGATTCATTGATTCTTTAATAAAAAAAGGCGACTGAAGGAATGGAATAATAACTCAAGCCATTACTTCTCGGTCAATCCAAGCTGCCACTCCCCGATCTACCATTCAACAACGTCCAAAGCTATCAGCACTTTTACTCGCCTAAGATTAGGACACACTGTAACCATTCGCCAGCACATTTTAAGGAGAGAAAATCCACCAATATGCCCGACATGTAACAACATCCTAAACCTACTTCACCTGCTCGGTCAAACTACATGCAGTAACTCACGACAGTTCAACAAATCACTTCCCAACAACCAGAAAGAGGGCCATGTCTAGTTTCGGTATCCCTGCAAAACTCGTACGACTATCCAGAATGACTTTGGAGAATTCACGCTGCTCTGTCAAGGTCGGTCAAAAACTCACCGAGACCTTTGATGTTGAAAATGGTTTAATGAAAGACGAGAAACTGAGGCGACTTCTAAAGCTTCATACTGGAAAAGATTGTTTAGAACTCAAAGGTCAACACCATAGGGGAACAATCATTCCAAAGTCTGTACAATTACTCGCTAGCACAAACAATATTGACGTAATGGGAAGAAGGAAGCGTGTGCATTATAACAGAAGCGGCAAAAATGTGTTTGATAGTTAATGAGGGCAAAACGAAGTATATGTTGTCAACAAACAAGGACACATAACATCGACGAATTGGACAAATGGTCACAATAAGCAAACATAATATCGAGCTAGTACAGGACTTCGTCTACCTAGGATCCGCTACAGACACGGAAAACAACATTAGTGCGGATATCAAACGGCCAATCGCTGCTTTTTGGGCTAAGAAGGCAATTGAGAAACAAAACCCTCTCCAGAAAAACCAAGGAAACCATGTATAAGACCTTAATCATCCCAGTCCTGCTTTACGGCCCGGAAGCATGGACCTTATCGAAAGCCGATGAGGAAACCCTTGGTTGTTTCGAAAGAAAAATTCTTCGAATGATCTTTGGTCCCGTATGCGAAGACAATGTGCGGAGAAGAAGATACAACAACGAGCTCTATGAGCTGTACCGTGACATGGTTCTGGAGAAATAAATAAATAAATTAATAGGGTGGCGCAACAGAGCGAGGAGCCCCAGGGCCTAGCGCATTTTTCACAACCATACGTCCATACCTGAGGGAATGGAGGGAACCTAAAATTTTCTGCCGGTTCCGAACGGCTTATCGAGAAAGCGCTTTTCATGGCAATGAATACTTCGGAGGACTTGCCAATTCCTCGCGAAAGACGATAACCGTGGAAAAGCATTTTTACTTCTGTTGGGATTCGAACCACGAACCTCTGGGTTAACAGGCGGATATCACCATCACACCACGGGTATCACAAAACTGAAGAAAACTCGTCCGAAATCGAAATTATTGGCGTAAGATGTTGGTGGAGGCTTAGGTTCACGCCAAAATGTAATGCTCACCTAAGTAAGCAAGTAAGTTAAAACGGAAATAAATGGCATTGTTTAATAATTATAATTTTTTAACATAACAATTAACTTTATACAACGTACTGATAACCGTAACTCGCGCTTGACCTTGCATTAGGCGATATGACTGTACGCAGAGCACTCTTCGCGGTCTACTGCTAAAACGGTTGATCGTATGAAAAAACTGTTAGGTTTAAAGTTGTAGGGAATTTTATACTCTACAACTTTTATATGGGTGCGAATCTCATTTAAATAATGGAAAGCGAAATATTTTCGAGAACCCTATTTTTGTGACGATAGAACTTGTGACTTTTGAGATAGCATTTTAAACGACAAAACAAAGGCTTATGCCAATTTTCAGCTTATTATCATTCATTCCGAGGTGAAATGTTAAACATAGCATTCCCCTTTCCCTAAACCCTCCAACAAATTCCACTCCGTCACCTAAGAGCGTTATATAAATAGATAAGTCCTAAGTAAATACTCCTACATCCCATGCACTACGTTGCAATAACCATGATCACCATTACAAGGTCACACGACACAACACATGTTCCCTTTTTAATACCCGAATCAGCATTGAAGAACTGGTAATAATTTATTAGCTTCATATCCTCATTTCCCACGAAGAATCCCAACCTTTTCAAGGGGAAAACCCTTCCATCATTTCAAACAAACATGTGTTGACAACATGAAGGGAAAACCTTCATCCTTTTAAGCGAACATAATTACGAAGCACTGGCGATATGTAGTCGATAAGTAAATGTAAAGTAGAAACCTAAGTTAGTCTTAAGATAGATCTCATATAATAAACATCGTTTACAAAATATTTAAAGAAGATTTTTTTTTATTTTGTATTTGAAAAAAAACGAAGTTTAAAACTGGCGCAGTCGGTAGGATTCGCGGTATATTAATATTTAAAGATAAATATTCAGTAGTACGTATTAACGTTTTAACTGCGAACCAAAACAGTCAAATTTATTGATATTTAAAGATAAATATTCAGTAGTGCGTATCAACGTTTTAAATACGAAAACGTCGTCAAAAGTAAATTAGCAATTTGATTTTGACTCCAGAACTCTTACGGTCTTCTTCGAATATTTCGGTTAGAAAAATTAGCAAAAAAGTATTTGCAATAAGAATCTTTTGCATTTGAATCCAGTGCAGTTTTAATAACTGATTTGCATTTATGATCAAGAAAATAAACACTATTGGTTGTTCGCGAACTACATAGAGAAAGAAAAACTTAAACTACCCATTATCCGTTTGTAAAATCACGTTCTTGCACCATCATTGGTAAAGGACCTAAAATAAAAAAAAGTGTTTTTGTGTGCTGCATAGAAGTTTCCAGCTGAATCTACCAAATCACCAAATCAACCAACCTACTTCAAAGCTAGGAACTACACCCTTCGTTTGCGGATTTCAACGGGACAAGCGGGTTTCACAACCGAAGCCTATAGCCACCACACCACAGTTCAGAAGCCGATCAGCATTTAAATTTAATCAAGGCCTGAAATTTTTTTTCCCCTTTTTCAAATATATATACATATATATACATATACAATATATATTTATATTTTATAAAAACTATATAATATACATAAATATCTCTATTTTCTTATATTTTATATTTCTATAAAAACAAAAAAAATTATAAAAACAAACAGAAAGAGAAATTTTAAATTTTTCTCTCATTTTAAAATTATAATTAATAATCTATACAAAATGACATATTTTGACTCCGCGTTAATGTAGATAATGGCAGATAGTAGTAATTTAAACCAAAACGAGAACAGTAACTTAGACCAAAACGACACAATCTCACAACACCTCGAAACAGCTCAATTAAGAACTAAACAAATTTCGAATATTGTGAACAATTTTTTTGAAAACTCTAACACAATGCTTACGCTAAACATAGACCCATTGAAATATATTTCAAAACTCCCAGAGTTCACAGGAGACTTTAGGGAATTGCAAAATTTCATAGATTTGGTAGATAAGATTCATCCAATTCTACAAAAATATGATGAGCTTTCTCAATCTGTGTTTTCAGATTATCTCAAATCTAAGCTTAAGGGTAAAGCTAGGGAAATAATAGAAATTAACCCTCATATAACTTCTTGGCTAGAGATAAAACAAATACTAATAAACAACTTCGGCGATAGACTTACTATGGAAGAACTATTTGACGAGCTACGCGGAAGTAAATTCAAAACAAACTGCGTGGAATTTTATAATGAGATAAAATCGACTTTGCGTAGACTAAACGTCAAAACGAAGTTGATGGGAGGTAGTAACACAGACGCTATTAACGCAAATATAGAAAATAATAAAGTTTCTGCGTTAGTTATTTTTAAAAACAAAATACCCGAACCCATGCGTTCACTCTTACATTGCAGAAACCCACCAAATTTAGAAAGTGCGATAAACATATTACACGAGTGCGGATACGCGTACTATAATCCATACCTCAGGAACCAATCCTCTTCTAATGAACGACTAAATTCAAAACCCAAATCACAAAACACAGCAGTCGTCACTCAAAACCGTCAAAATTTGAGCCAAAATACACCAAGTTCATCCTGGCAACATAGGTCGACTAACCAGTACACTAAACCACAAGAACCACATCCCACAAATAATTTTTCATCATGGCAAAATAAACCAAACAATCAACATCATTATATCAAACCTCCTTTCGAGCAGTATCGCTCAAACAATACAAACAATCACTATAATTCAAACTATAATTCTAACGGTCAGAATCCATTTAGAAATCCTAGTAGTAATAACTACAATAATGGTCGCAATGCTCCAGAACCTATGGAAATAGGTCTAGCCCAAGGTAATAAAAGAAACCCAATTAATACTCACCAAAATAGAAATGAAATACCAAAATTTTCATTCACAAGCCTCGGACGTAGTTTACCCTATATAGTAGTGTCCTCCAAAACAAGACCCTTAAAATTTATAATTGATACGGGAGCCACCCATTCTATTATAAACCCAAATTTGTGTCATCCTAAATGGCATGTTACTCTAGAGCAACCAGTTAACTTAAAAACACTAAATCATAACATCCAAATTCAAGACAAGGTGCAGATTCCTCTGTTTAAAGAACTGGGTGACAGCAGTATAAAGGCAGAATTTCTAATTTGTCAATTCCATACTGAATTTGATGGATTGATAGGGAACAACATACTGATACCACTTAGAGTACATATAGACTATGAAAATCAATTGTTAAGAACACATGACAGGACGATAGAATTGAATTTTAACAATAAAAGTCCTTCAGTTGAGTTAATTGAAATAAATATGCCCGTTCATCAAGAACAAGGTTTAGGTTACGTACAAGAAATTATAACAGAAGACGGTATAAGAATAGAAGAAGGAGTTTACAGTATAGAAAATTATGCTATGTCCGTGAAAGCTGAAGTAACAGGAAAAAATACAGATTTAATTCCCTTTAAAGATAAAGTGGAAGTCGAAACTGTTAATTCTGATAACTTTCACATTATAGAAGACTGCGATGAAAACGCATCTATACCAAATCAAATTAGGATAAATCATTTAAATAATGAAGAAAGAAAAGAAATAAAAACATTAATTAATCAATATAATGATATTTTCTATGAAGAAAATACCAAGCTTTCCTTCACAAACGCAATTAAACATAGAATAAGGACAACGGATGAAATTCCAATACAAAGTAAGAGTTACAGATATCCATACATTCACAAAGATGAAGTGAAAAAACAAATTCAAGAGATGTTAGATAGCAAAATCATACGTAAGAGTAACTCCCCGTATTCAGCTCCTATCTGGATCGTACCTAAGAAGGCCGACGCCAGTGGAGAAACTAAATGGAGACTTGTTATCGATTATAGGAAACTTAATCAAGTAACTATTGACGACAAGTACCCCATACCGAATATCGATGAAATCTTAGACAAACTCGACAGATGCCAATACTTCACTACCCTCGATTTGGCGAAAGGATTTCACCAAATCGAAATTCAAGAAGAGGACATCCATAAAACTGCTTTCAGTGTCGAAAATGGTCACTACGAATTTCTCCGTATGCCATTTGGATTAAAGACGGCTCCAGCCACATTTCAGAGGCTGATGAACGAGGTTCTTGGTGATTACATCAATAAAATTTGCTTAGTTTATATCGATGATATAATCGTTTTTTCCACTTCGCTACAAGAACACATAGTTTCGTTGAAAAAAATCTTTAAACGCCTTAGGGATGCTAATTTAAAAATTCAGTTAAACAAATCGGAGTTTCTTAAGAAAGAAACCGAATTTCTTGGTCACGTTATCACTCCGGACGGTATACGACCAAATCCTAAGAAAATCGAATGTATAAAGAGTTACCCTATACCAAAAACAACTAAAGAAATAAAACAATTTCTAGGTCTAACTGGCTATTATCGAAAGTTTATCAAAGACTATTCAAAGATAGCAAAGCCAATGACACTGTATCTTAAAAAGGATACCAAAATAAACATTTCTGACTATGAGTATAATAAAGCTTTCGAAACTCTCAAAACCTTAATAACAAACGATCCGATTTTAATATATCCTGACTTCACGAAAAAATTTACCCTAACTACAGACGCAAGCAATTTTGCAATAGGCGCAGTGCTTTCTCAGAACAACCATCCAGTATCATTCGGAAGTCGTACTCTAAACGAGCATGAGATCAATTATAGCACTATTGAAAAAGAGCTTCTCGCCATAGTCTGGGCGACTAAATATTATAGACCTTACCTATTTGGTAGAAGATTTGTTATAGAAACGGACCATAAGCCACTGACATGGCTGTTTTCTCTTAAAGAGCCAAATTCGAAACTCATTAGATGGAGGCTAAAACTATCCGAATTCGACTTTGAAATAAAATATAAAAAGGTACTCTTAATGGCAATGCTGATGCACTTTCCCGGATACCTAACACAGAAGTTAGCTTTATAAAAAACACTCCCATACCCAAAAGTAATTCAAGTATTAACGTTTTTAAAAATCAAATTGTAGTTATAAAAATTCAGTCAGGTTCACAAAGAATAAAACATTTAAAAATATTCAATAGAAACCGAACTACACTTTACACAAAAAATTTAGATAGACAAACAGCTATTATTCTACTAAAAAATCATTTCACACAAAAGGGCTTAAATGCAATCCTTATTGAAAACGAAGAATTTCACAATATCATAGAAAAAGTATTTCTGGAACATTTTTCAAATAATACTAAATTTAGAATAATCCGGTGTTCGAATCTTTTGGAAGATATAGTAGATGAAAATAAATTAGCAGATATTATAGAAAAAGAACATTTAAAAAATAATCATAGAGGCATTGAAGAAGTATACAAAGAAATAATGGTAAACTATTTTAACCCAAAATTAAAGCAGCGTATAACACAATTCATTAATAATTGCGATATATGTAATACAGAAAAATATGTCAGGAAGCCCCCAAAGCCACTATTAAAAATTACAGAAACTCCTTCAAAGCCACATGAAATTATTCATGTTGACGTATTTTATAGCTTAGAAAAATCACTGTTTTTAACAATCATAGATAAATTTTCGAAACATGCTTGTGCAATCAAAATAACTAGTAGAACTTGGAACGAATTCAAGAGAGCTCTTGCTTACTATTTCAGCCAATTCGGTCCTGTAGACAAAATTATAACTGACAACGAGTTAGGATTCAAAGCTATGCCAATAAGAGAGTTCTTAAAAAACATCAATACAGAAATTCACTTCACTTCAAATAGTAATCATACATCAAATTCCGATGTCGAACGCTTGCACAACACCATCAACGAACATATTCGACTTCTCAAACATAACGAACAAAATAAAGAAGATTCCGTTGAAGATAAGATCCTTAAGATTATTTCATATTACAACAATACAATACATTCCACGACTAATCGAAAACCGATTGAATTTGTTAATGGACGTATTCATCAAAACGAATATAAAGACATTCATGACACTATTATTAGAAAAAAACAAAAAGTTATTGACAAACTAAACCAGAACCGAAAAGATGAAAAACTAGAAGACGGACAAAACTTTATCAAAGAAGTTAGAGGTGGGAAAAACCACTCTAAATACAGAAAACTGAATACTCAGAAAGTAGACGATGACCACCTCATTGACATACAGAATAAACACAAATACTACAGAACTCACATTAAAACTAAGAAAAAATATCAAGACACAGAGAAACCAACGATTAACATACGAAAGACTAAATAAGAAAAATATAATGTGCATATTCTTTACAGGAACAGAAACCAACATGAATACTATTATGTTACTAACGATGGCTACATTAATGCTTCCATTGGTGAAAACGCAAGAAATTACACTGCAGGACCTAAACAATAACAATGGCTACATAACTCTAAACATAAATAAAATCAAACTTGTAAAAAACTATGTTAAAGTACTACACATAATCAACCTCACAGAGTTCGATAGTACCAAGAACCATATTAAAGAAAATATCGCGTTATTCGACAACAAATCTTATCTTGTAGGTCCTATGTATAAAACAATAAAACAAAATTTCCAGCTATTAGAAACGAAAATAGATAATTTGAAACCACATTATAAAACCAAAAGAGCATTAATAAATATTTTAGGAACAGGATTAAAATTTATCGACGGAACGATGGACAACAATGATGAAATAGAAATAAAAAGTAAATTAGACGAGCTATATACTGATAATAAAAAACTTATTTTAGAAAACAACAGACAAGTCCTTATTAACCAAGATATTGCCGAACAAATTAAAAACATTAAAAACCACATAAAAAATCAACAGCAGATTATAGAAAACTATTTTTACAAATATAGCATTGAACTCGACAAAAGAATTAAAACTGTAGAAGAAGAAGTACAACTAATGCAGTATATGTATCAAATTAACAATGACATACTCCTCTTTCGAAATCATATTGACGATATAGATCAGATACTCTTTTCTAGTAAATTAGGCGTACTCACAAGAAATATTTTAGGGACAGAAGAGCTCAAACTTTTAGAAGACATAGAAAGCCATAACGAAGTAAAACTAGCCGTTACCTTCTACAAAAACCAGATAGTAATAATTTTACTAATACCAAAAATGTCCAACTTCTACTATTCACAAGTTTTGGTCGAACCTATTCCAGATGGTCAAAAAATGTCAATTTTTATAGAAAAAAAAGAAATTTTAGTAGATCAAGAAAACAACGTCTATGAATATCCCGTAAAAAGTAACTCTGAACGAAATTTAGTAACTATAAATGACAACTGTATCAATAATATTATGAAAACGAAAGAAGCAATATGTACTAAAATGATAACGGACGATATTGAAGTAAAAGAAATTATTTCAGGAATTATTTTAACAAAAAATTTGGATGAAAAATACATAGAACACAATTGTAATAAATTAAACTTAAGCTTAAAAGGAAACTATCTCATAAAATTCAAAAATTGTAAAGTTTCCATTAACAATAAGACATTCGAAAATTATGAAAAAACAATTTATGATACAATTTTATTACCTAATTTTATAACTAAAGTAAGACAAAATAAAATTTTACCAAACATAAAATTTGATGAATTATATCAAAAAAATATAAAGAATAGAGAAATTATTGAAGAAATTTCAAAACAGAATAAGACTGTTAACATATCGTCAGCAGCAACAAATATATTAATAATCATAATCGCTTCAGTCGCTATATACATTCTATGGAAAAGAACAAACAAAACTAGTACCCACATTTCGTCGGAGCCTCAATTTAACGGTGGGGGTGTTACACATAGCATTCCCCTTTCCCTAAACCCTCCAACAAATTCCACTCCGTCACCTAAGAGCGTTATATAAATAGATAAGTCCTAAGTAAATACTCCTACATCCCATGCACTACGTTGCAATAACCATGATCACCATTACAAGGTCACACGACACAACACATGTTCCCTTTTTAATACCCGAATCAGCATTGAAGAACTGGTAATAATTTATTAGCTTCATATCCTCATTTCCCACGAAGAATCCCAACCTTTTCAAGGGGAAAACCCTTCCATCATTTCAAACAAACATGTGTTGACAACATGAAGGCAAAACCTTCATCCTTTTAAGCGAACATAATTACGAAGCACTGGCGATATGTAGTCGATGAGTAAATGTAAAGTAGAAACCTAAGTTAGTCTTAAGATAGATCTCATATAATAAACATCGTTTACAAAATATTTAAAGAAGATTTTTTTTATTTTGTATTTGAAAAAAAAAAACGAAGTTTAAAACTGTGAAACCCCTAATATGACTGGGCTATATGCCAATTCTTGCGGACGAAGTCGCTGGCACACCTAGTAATAGATAATAATAAGAACGTGTGTGATTAATCTAGCTGACAGTTGAAGTGCGCAACATGGTTCATTTGCTTTTAGTTATATCGTTATAACCTCTACTGTTATATTCTTTTATCGTGATTTTTGTAACGCATAAGCTAAAGTTATTTTGTTAACTCTGAAAAGCTAGTGAGCACATATTCAAACTTTTACTTTTAGACTGTACTAAAAACTACCGACGCCATGTGTGCTGTTATTACAAAAGAAAAATACAAAGGGTTTAATGGCAATAACTTATTCTAGGTAGTGGCATGACGAAAATTTTTTTTTTAATTTCAGTTCAAATCCTGATGCTTGTTTTGATGCATCTTATGATAATCAAACTTCTCCACCTTGTTCAAATTTTTCAAGAGACTAATTTATTGTGTATTCATATGATGTGTATACCTTATTTACATAATCCGTTCTTGCTCTGTCGATTTGTCCCAATGCGGTGATACTTGGGTAGCTGTCAAATGGCTGGAGATATTACTTCCCGTTGTAGCTATCGATGTTGCTGAACTTAAATGTCCTCACTGGGTGTCTTTTGAATATCCCGAATATTTATAAACACTTTTAACTATCGGTATTATATTAATGAATCTAAATTTTTCTGTGCACTGCTTTGTTTGTATTTTATACATTCAACCAGTTTTGTTTTAATCTTCAAACGAAAAACAGTTAGACTTTAACAAGAAACTCAACATTTTAATTTTGCAATTTTCTTAGATACAATTGACTTCTGAACAAAGTTTCCATTAATCAAAAGCAGCTTTTAGAAAAAGCTTACTGTTAAAGTATGCATTTATTTGTTCTATTTCGGTAATCTTTCCCCGATTTACTAATTTTTATTCAGTAAGAAGATTATATCTGAGCCATATTTTCTGTTTACACTATGATCAAAAGTGTTATTTATTTAGAGTGAACTAAAAGCCACTACAAAAATAAAAACCTTTAATAAAGTAGATCATTTATTATAAATTTATGGATGTATTTATATCTTCAACACACTTTTTCATTTCTTGAGTGCTTAGATAAATGACGAATCAAGAAGATAGTGAACATATTTTATGCTATAAATTTCACTGGAACAGCACCGAATCATTAATGCGTGCGTTAAAAAGAACTAAGTAAATCACTGTACCGACTGCTCCGCCCAGGACTTTTAATCGGGCGTATATTCAATTGTAGACTAAATAATATACATATACTTAATCATGACGTTGCTAGATATTAACAAAATGATTCAGCGTGGGGAGAGTGAAAGTAAAGCTTTTGTTTACCGGCCAATGTATGACGATATCTTCCTTTTCGTACATTCTTGTTTTAATTTCTTTCTTTTCTCTGTGGGAGTCCTAGGAACAAATAGTCTCACTGACAGTCTTCGTCATGCGCTTTAAAGTTGTCCCTTAGCATGTTTTTACGATATAAGCTTATATCGTAGACTTGCTGTGATGATATCAACGTATTGTGCCAGAAATCGAACTAAAAAGAAATAAGTTATTTTTCAGACAGAGAAAAGGGATGGACGATAAATATAAGTAACAAGTAAGGCCGTCTTTACCCTTTTGAGGCCCCTGGGCACATTTCGAAAATAGGGCCCCCTGTATGATAATATAAAAATCTTATTTTGTGTAATAACGGTATACAGAAAAAATTACATAACTTTGAATTATTACTTATTCTTTTAATTTTTTAAATTAACTTTAAAATATATATAAATTCAAAAATAAACAAAATTTAAATAACAAAAAACTAGATAAGTTATTCAGAATGCAATTTAAAGAAAAATATATTGATGTGCAAAATGTGACACAGATTATAATTTTTCTGGAGAAAGAGAGGAACGTTTATTGAAGGATGTAACATCCATCCTTAGTAAACGTCATACAATTTTAAATAATCCAAGAAATCATTGAAGTGTAAATAATAATCATAATTAGCCCCTTTTTTTAAATTGAAAGTGCTCAAAGCAACACATTTTTGTTAATGTTAAAATAAGTTATATTGTGCTACTTTTCGCTATAAAAGGAACAACAAAATCTTAAATAATTGCAGTCTGTTGAATAATAAGAGATTACATACATATTCTTTTAAACAAGCTGAACATAATATACGGTCGCTTGGTTCTTTTTTGATATCACCATTACCCACATCGGCATCGCATCGGAAGATAATTTTTTTTTGTTCCCAATCCATTACACAATTGATTACGACCCCTGCACTGTGCTAGCCACACTTCAATTGACGCCCAACTTGTGGTTATCTGTGTACTGTTAAATTTATTTAACACCACAGTAGAAGCCGTTTATACGGAATACAATAGAACCCGCTTATGCAAATAAATATAAGAAGTCAGTTTTGAAGATCGAACTTTTCGCTGGTGCAGCAGATCGGAGTCTTCAAACACAACAACAACATCACTAAAAATTTATCACAGTACAAGTCGTATAAGTGCTCACAGAAATTTTTTTTTCAATTGGTTTGGGACAGAGAAAAAGCTGTATCTTTCACTTTTAAAAATTGATTACTTGCAACCAAAGCACAACGAGAGTAATTGCGTGACAGTACAACACACTTAAGTGCAACAAAAAAATTTTTTTTTTCCCGCTTAGCTCTAAAGAGAAAGAGCAAACGTTTAATTGAAAAAGCTAAGGCACATTTACAAGGAAACAATTTCGTCTGAATCAGAAAATGATTTTACATCGGATTTCGACTTTGCTGAAGCTGAACACGAAACCACTGTCATGGAAGACATTTCAAAAGCTCCAGCTACTCAATCTTAACCTACGAAAATGACTGAACCTTACATCACCTTAACTGAATTTAATGGTAAAAGAAATGCTTCTAAGCTGAAAGATTTCATAGCAACAATAACAGTGTACAAAAATGCAGAAAATGTTTCCGATAACAATGCTATTATAGGATTACCATTGTTATTGGAAGGTTTTGCTCCAAACTGGTGGCAAGGTGTAAGAAATGAGGCAAGAACCATTAATGACGCTATAAAACTACTACGTTCTTCATTAAGAACCAAGAACCATTAATGACGCTATAAAACTACTACGTTCTTCATTTGCACCACCAAAGCCTTCATGGAGAATTTATGTTGAGCTTTTCGAAGAGAAGCAGAAACGCAACGAGTCAACGGATGAATTTATATGTAGGAAGCTCACACTTTTTCTCAGCTGGCCGATAGCTTTTCTGAAGAAATTATGATCAAAATGATCTATGGACAGATTCTTTTCAATATGAGGGGAAAAGTCCCCCGAAACTCTGTGAAGAATTTCCAAGAACTGTTAAGAGAAGCGCGTGAAGCGGAAATTATTTATAAAGAAGCAAAGCCTCTAGAGAATCACACCGAGGAGCTGGAAAAAAGCGTTGAACTTATTGCAGGAAGCAAGGACATTCTATTAAGCAATGTTTAAAAAAAGCAAATAACAGTCAAAACAAACCAAAAAGACCATCGCTTAATTGTTTTGGATGTGGAGCGGCTGTTTATTGTAGATCAAATTGTCCAACCTTAAGCAACAAAAATGCTAATAGCCCAGCTATGCTAGATTTTAACCTTGTTGATTCGACGGTTATAGGTAGAAGCGTTCCAACGGTTGATATCAATATAAACGGAGTCAACGGTGAAGCATATATTGATACCGCAGCTAGAACAAGCGTTGCAGGAGCACAATTATATGAGAAACTTCAGTAAGGTTGTTCATTAAAAAAAATCAATGCAGAAGTCTCTCTAGCTGACGGAATAACAAGAAAAGAAATCATTTATTCCACAGTTGTAGATATCATCATTGGAAAAGGCTACGGAAATCCGTCTCATCGCTTTGCCAAAAGCAAGAGGAAATCGCACTCTCCTGGGGATTGACTTTTTAGAACAGTGCGGTCTAGTTTTGAACATCGCTCAGAGAGCATTTCACTTCATCGATGACCCAGCAACTATATTTGACTTTAAACTTGTAAAATGTAGCGTAGAAAAACGAATGTCACCAAAAAATGAGAGACAGTTTAAGCTTTCTCAATTCAATCAAAAGCAAAGGTACCATCAAACTTTGGAAAAGGATGCAGCGCTAAAGGAAGTTGCATCTTATCTCACTTGGATATAAGCCACGACACCATTAGTCCTATTGCCAAAACACCAAAAAGAGGAATGGAAGACAACTATTCTCCACACGCAGTTCAGGCAATTTTTTCGGATGTTGTTCCCTAAGAGATGAGAACTCCAGACAAATGCAGTGACCTATTTAGTTCCCCAGAAAGGGTAGAAACAAATGTTGATAATTGGTTTACACTTAACTCCATAGATATTAAACTACGTCCGGAAGAAGGGTGTAACACGAATTCACCAGAAAAGTTTAATTTTGAAAAATTACTAACAAAACATATTAATTTTTTTGGAGAAGTAACAATCCCTATACCCTATAAATGCACCAGCAACATTTCAACGATTGATTGACAAGTTCAGGAATAGCCTGCCACAAATTTTGATTCTTGCTTGTCTAGATGACATTATTATTTGTTCCGAAGATCTAGTAACTCATTTGAAAGATTTAGAAAAAGTTCTTGAACGCCTAAAGTTTAGTATACGTACGTGTGTGTGTTTGCATTGTATGCATTACACAAACACTTATGTATGATATAGTTACAACTATGTTAAGACCCTAGACCTAAGTTATGTTAATGATGTGCAGTCAGTCTTATTCAAATTCCTTAATAAAGAACATCACATGGCGCAGCCGACTTAAAAAAAAAAAAAAAAAAAAACATATTTTTTAATTTGTCGTGCGAAAGTTGAAGCTAGTAAAGACCAACCATCAAGAAATCTTAAATTAAAAATAATTAAAGCGGAGACAAAAAAAAAAGAAATAACAAAAGTAAAACAACAACGATGAATCACATCAAAAAAGTGTCAAATTTGAGCCTAGAAGGAAACGTTCATGCAAATTGGAAAAAATTTCTGCAAAACTACAAAATATTTGAAATAGCAGCAGAATTAAATGCTAAGAAAGATGAGGTTAAAATTGCCACTTTCCTAAACGCCATTGGAGAAGAAGCGCTGGAGCTTTTCGATACTTTCAACCTGAGCAGTGATGACAAAAAAGATTATGCAAAAGTCATAAAAGCGTATTCTGATTATTGCACTCCAAAAAAAAATGTGGTCTATGAACGATTTGTTTTTTTCACAAGAAACCAACAACACAGTGAACCGTTTGAAAGTTTTCTTACGTCGATAAAAAAACTAGTAAAGTCGTGTGAGTTTGGGGACCAAGAGGAAAGTCTTCTTAGAGACCGAATAGTTCTTGGAATTGCTCACAAAAGTGTCCAGGAAAAATTATTACGAACATCGTATTTGACATTAAAAATAACTGTTGATTATTGCAAGACGGCAGAATCTACAAAAGAATATGCACGTGCTATACAAGAAAAGACAGCAGCGGAGAACAGTTCTACACCAATAACACGAAACACAGAGCAAGACAATGTCCAGCATTTGGAAAAAAATGCAGCTTATGTCGAGGTTTTAATGATTTTGCGGTTGCATGCAAAAACAAGCAAAAGAAAAACATAAAATCATTAGAGTACGCGGGGGAGGACAGCGAGAACGAGAACCACGGCGCGGCGATGTATGCAGCGACAGCGAGGATGGTATTTTTCTACATTCTTTAGAGTTATGTTTAAGCGAAATAAAAAACAATGATTTAAATGATAAAATTTTTAATAATTGCAGAAAACTAAACGTTTGGAAGGAGGCAATCAGAGTTGAAGAGGCTTTTATTAATTTCAAATTGGACACCGGAGCGGAAGCCAATATTATTCCGTGGAATTTATTTAAAAACATAAAATCAGAAAGGCATATATCCAAAACAAAAATAAAGCTGGAAGCGTATGGCGGTGAAAAAATTAAACCGAAGGGTGTGTGTCAATTGGTTTGTTGTTTCAAAAACAAGGTGAGCAAAGAACCATTTTTTATTATTGATCAAAACTTCACTCCTATTTTTGGTTTAGAAACATGCGTTAAACTTGATTTAATAAAGAAGGTGAATAGTGTAGAAATAGGACTTAAAAACAAAATAATGACTAGGGAGAAGTTAATAGAGGATAATAGGGAAATTTTTGAAAACGTCGGGAAATTTAAAAAACAATTTAAAATTGAACTCAGTAGTGATGCAGTTCCTAAGGTATGTCCACCGCGTGGAGTTCCTATTGTTCTGAAAGAAAAGGTATTAAAAACATTAAATAAATTACAAAAGGAAGGTATTATATCTAAAGTAAATGAATCTAGAGAATGGGTACACAATTTAGTTATTGTAGAGAAAAAGAATGGGTCAGTACGACTTTGTTTAGATCCAAAACACTTGAACAAGTATATTCGAAAGCAACATTTTTTAATTCCTACATTTGAAGAGATTTCTATGAGACAATGTGGGGCAAAATTGTTCACAGTACTGGATTTGAAAGATGGTTTCTACCATGTGGAGCTGGATAAAAATTCAAGAAAGTTGTGCACTTTTTCAACTCCTTTTGGGTATTATCAATTTAATAGATTGCCTTTTGGGATAAATATAGCACCTGAGGTTTTTCAGCATTACAATTCAATGGTATTTGGCGCCATAGAGGGCGTAAGTGTCTATATAGATGATATTCTCATTAGTGCAAAGACAGAAGAAGAACATGATAACATTTTAAATACTGTCATGCAAAGAGCTAAACAGGAAAATATAAAATTCAATAGAAATAAAATCCAATTCAGAGTTAAAAGCGTAAAGTATTTAGGTCATGAGTTTACTGAAGCAGGAATAAGACCAGATAAAGAAAGAGTTGAAGCAGTTACTTCCCTCAAAGACCCTTCAAACAAAAAAGACCTGCAAAAGCTTTTGGGTATTATAAACTATTTAAGGCATTTTCTACCTAATATGGCAGAACTTACTGCCTCATTAAGAGAACTTCTTAGGAAAAATGTATTTTTTTCGTGGACAGAAAACTGCTCAACTGCTGTTGAAAATATTAAGAAAGAGATAGCTTCAGCTACTTTGTTACAGCCCTTTAATGAATTTAATGAAACAATAGTTCAAACTGACGCATCTCAAAATGGAATGGGATGTTGTCTGCTTCAAAATAACAAACCTGTTGTGTTTGCCTCAAGAAGCCTGTCAGATACGGAGAAGAGATATTCTCAAATCGAAAAAGAATTTTTGGCAATAACGTTTGCCTGCAAAAAATTTCATAATTACATATACGGTCGCAATGTAACAGTACAAACCGACCAGAAACCGCTCGCTGGTTTCTATTATGGAGAAGGACATAGTTAAAATACCTTCTTCAAGATTGCAGAGAATGGGTCTAAAACTCCTTAATTACGATTAGAATTTAAAATATATTCCAGGCAAGGACCTTCATTTAGCTGATTATTTTTCGAGACATTTTAGAGAAACAGGAAACACAGAGGAGGATAAAGGCTTTTGTAAATCCATAAAGTCTATTAATGTGAGCGAAGAAAAAATTTTGCAATTCAAAGAAGAAACTGCCAATGATAGTGAGTTGAGTCTACTTGTAACATATTGCTTACAGGGTTGGCCAGAAAATAAAAATAGTATTCAAGACAATATAAGATTTTATCATAAATTGAGGCATGATATATTTATTGAAAACGACCTACTATTTTATAAAGACCGTGTTATAGTTCCGCAAAAGATGCGAAAGTCTATTTTAGAGCAAATTCACGAATCCCATCAAGGAATAACCAAAACAAAAAAAAGAGCTCAAGCATTAGTTTACTGGCCGAATTTAAACAACGAGATAGAGAATCTTATTGCAGGTTGTTCAAAGTGTCAGTCACACCAAAAAAGTAATGTAAAAGAACCTATGATCGCTCATGAAATCCCTGATATACCATTTAATAAAGTAGGAAGTGACATTTTTGAGTATGCTGGTAATTCGTTTCTTCTTATAGTGGATTACTACTCAAAATGGTTTGAGTTTAAAAAAATCCCCAATAAAAGTTCTTTTGAGGTTATCCAAGCGTGGCGAGACTTTTTTATCAAATATGGTATACCGCGACTTATTATTGCGGATAATGTTCCTTTGAGCTCGTATGAATGCAAAGAATTCAGTCAAAAGTGGAATTTTGAAATAATAACTTCAAGCCCTAACTATCCCAAATCAAACGGTTTGGCAGAAAGGACCGTGCAAATAGCAAAAAATATATTTAAAAAATCAAATACTGAGGAAGAGGTCGCAGTATCTTTATTAGAATATAGGAATACGCCAGTAACTGGCCTGCATTATTCACCTTCACAACTTCTTCAATCCCGATTGCTAAGATCTAAACTGCCAATTAAGAATGAAATGTTGAAACCGGTTTTGTGTAAAAACGTCAAAAATTACATCAAAAACATGCAAGATAAAAACGCATGTTATTGTAATTTAAATGCAAGAATTAGAAAAGAATTTGTAGTAGGAGAAAAAGTGAGGTTGAAGTTAAATAAAAAATGGATAAAAGGTATTATTTTAGCCAAATGGCACACACCTAGGTCTTTCATTATATTAACGCAAAATGAACTTGAGGAACCAGAAATTGAATTGCATAAAAAAGAGCACTTCAGAACTGATGGCCCCCTTCCTATTCAAATGAATCCATCCGTAACTCGGAGTGGAAAAATTTATAAAATGAATTAAGAACTATTTAACAGAAATAAAACCCATAAGCAAAATGTCTAAAAATTGTATGAATATTTAATATTTTGATATGTAATTAAGTAAATTATTAAAAAAAAAAAAAAAAAAAAAAAAAAAAAAAAAAAAAAAAAACAATAGAAATAAGAAATATCTGAATAATAATCATTATGAATTATCAATACGAATTTGTTGAATGATAAAAATGTCAAACCCTAAGGGGGAGATGTAGTATACGTACGTGTGTGTGTTTGCATTGTATGCATTACACAAACACTTATGTATGATATAGTTACAACTATGTAAAAATCCTAGACTTGAGTTATGTTAATGATGTGCAGTCAGTCTTATTCAAATTCCTTAATAAGGAACATCACATGGAAGACATTTCAAAAGCTCCAGCTACTCAATCTAAACCTACGAAAATGACTGAACTTTCCATCACCTTAACTGAAGATCAGCTTACTCGTTTGGTAGCTGCTGTAAGTACAAAAGAGAGCGAAGGTACGTTCAGCCGATGCAGCGCTCGTCTTAATGGTAAAAGAAATGCTTCTAAGCTGAAAGATTTCATAGCAACAATAACAATGTACAAAAATGCAGAAAATGTTTCCGATAACAATGCTATTATAGGATTACCATTGTTATTGGAAGGTTTTGCTCCAAACTGGTGGCAAGGTGTAAGTAATGAGGCAAGAACCATTAATGACGCTATAAAACTACTACGTTCTTCATTTGCACCACCAAAGCCTTCATGGAGAATTTATGTTGAGCTTTTCGAAGAGAAGCAGAAACGCAACGAGTCAACGGATGAATTTATATGTAGGAAGCTCACACTTTTTCTCAGTTGGCCGATAGCTTTTCTGAAGAAATTATGATCAAAATGATCTATGGACGGATTCTTCTCAATATGAGGGGAAAAGTCCCCCGAAACTCTGTGAAGAATTTCCAAGAACTGTTAAGAGAAGCGCGTGAAGCGGAAATTATTTATAAAGAAGCAAAGCCTCTAGAGAATCACACCGAGGAGCTGAAAAAAAGCGTTGCACTTATTGCAGGAAGCAAGGACATTCTATTAAGCAATGTTTAAAAAAAGCAAATAACAGTCAAAACAAACCAAAAAGACCATCGCTTAATTGTTTTGGATGTGGAGCGGCTGTTTATTGTAGATCAAATTGTCCAACCTTTAGCAACAAAAATGCTAATAGCCCGGCTATGCTAGATTTTAACCTTGTTGATTTGACGGTTATAGGTAGAAGCGTTCCAACGGTTGATATCAATATAAACGGAGTCAACGGTGAAGCATATATTGATACCGCAGCTAGAACAAGCGTTGCAGGAGCACAATTATATGAGAAACTTCAGTAAGGTTGTTCATTCCAAAAAATCAATGCAGAAGTCTCTCTAGCTGACGGAATAACAAGAAAGAAATCATTTATTCAACAGTTGTAGATATCATCATTGGAAAAGGCTACGGAAATCCGTCTCATCGCTTTGCCAAAAGCAAGAGGAAATCGCACTCTCCTGGGGATTGACTTTTTAGAACAGTGCGGTCTAGTTTTGAACATCGCTCAGAGAGCATTTCACTTCATCGATGACCCAGCAACTATATTTGACTTTAAACTTGTAAAATGTAGCGTAGAAAAACGAATGTCACCAAAAAATGAGAAACAGTTTAAGCTTTCTCAATTCAATCAAAAGCAAAGGTACCATCAAACTTTGGAAAAGGATGCAAAGCTAAAGGAAGTTGCATCTTATCTCACTTGGATATAAGCCACGACACCATTAGTCCTATTGCCAAAACACCAAAAAGAGGAATGGAAGACAACTATTCTCCCCACGCAGTTCAGGCAATTTTTTCGGTTGTTGTTCCCTAAGAGATGAGAGCTCCAAACAAATGCAGTGACCTATTTAGTTCCCCAGAAAGGGTAGAAACAAATGTTGATGATTGGTTTACACTTAACTCCATAGATATTAAACTACGTCCGGAAGAAGGGTGTAACACGAATTCACCAGAAAAGTTTAATTTTGAAAAATTACTAACAAAACATATTAATTTTTTTGGAGAAGTAACAATCCCTATACCCTATAAATGCACCAGCAACATTTCAACGATTGATTGACAAGTTAAGGAATGGCCTGCCACAAATTTTGATTCTTGCTTGTCTAGATGACATTATTATTTGTTCCGAAGATCTAGTAACTCATTTGAAAGATTTAGAAAAAGTTTTTGAACGCCTAAAGAAACCTGGATTCCGTCTCAATCGAGATAAATGTAAATTCTGTTGCTTAGAAATTAAGTGTTTGGGTCATATTTTAACACCGCCGAAAAATCAAAAACAAGTACTTTCGTTCCTCTAGACCTGTTCATGGTATAGAAAATTCATACCCAATTTTGCTGACATATCTAAACCACTGTCAAATCTGATAAAAAAGAAGTCAGTTTGGAAATGGGAAAATGAGGAACAATGTTCTTTTGATAGACCCAAAAAAATCTTGACTTCCGCAACCATTTTACAACAAACCGTTTATCCTCAAAACTGATGCAACTAGTTATGCCATCGGAGCTGTTTTACTTGAGGGGGAGAACGAGATGGAACACCCTATTGAATTTGCAAGTCGTTTATTTTTGAAAGCGGAACGCAACTATTCTACAACTGAAAGAGAAGAACTAGCTGTTGTATAGGCAGTTAAAAAGTTTCGTGGATATATTGAAGGGGCTGAAATAAAGATTCTCACCGATCACCAGCCCTTAAAACGGTTGATGACTCTCCCCAACCAGAAGACTTGCCAGATGGGCACTCCAACTTCAGCCATACAACATCGAGATTGGTTATAATCCTGGTAGAAAAAACACAGTAGCCGATACTCTTTCCCGACCACCATCTCCTGAGAAAAACCATAGCAAAGAAAGTTGTGTAATCTGCTCAGTAGATGTGGACATGCCACGAAGAGGTGCAAAAGAAATTCGAGAAAAGCAGTTGGCCGATTACGACCTGAAATTGATCATTGATTCATTAAAAAAAAAATGATGATTACTTTCTTCGTTGGACCAATCGCGGATACATGTTAGTAGACGGTGTTTTACATCGCTACTGTTCAGCACAAGATTCAGAAAACGATCAACTAGTTGTTCCCAAAACTTTGAAAGCAACGATGTTGAAAAGTACCATGATGACTCCACAGCTGGACACTATGGAATTGAAAAAACCTTAGCTCGTATTGCTAGTCGCTACTATTGGCCTGGAATGAGAACTGATGTAGCTAATCATAATCATATTAAAGTTTGTCTCGAATGCCAAAGATACAAAGCTTCGAATTTGAAGCCAGCTGGATTGCTACAGACAACCTCAAGTAGTCTAAGATTTGAAACCATTGCAGTAAATCTTTTTGGTCCACTACCTACAAGCTCCAACGGACATCAGTGGATTTTAATTGTTGAAGATTTGTGCAGTCGTTGTGTATAGCTTTTCCCACTGAAAGAAGGCACTGCCGAAAACTGCACACTCACCTTACTAAACGAAGTTTTTCTGCGTTATGGTGTCCCGCAGCGCCTTCATAGCGATAATGTTGGGAACGAACACACATCATGGAATCTCAAACTTCCAGCAATTAGATTCTCAATAAACTCAGCAAAATGTGACAGCACAAAATCACAAGATAGGAACAAAATATACGCTGACAAGTAGAGAAGACCCTACCACAGATTCGAACTAGGCGATAAAGTTCTTGTCAAAACTCATCCTATTAGCAATGCATCAAAGAGCTTTACAACAAAATTAGCTACGAAAGGGGATGGCCCATATATAATCATCACAAAGAAGGGATCTAGCAGCTTCACAATTATGCCAAAGAGTCCAATCCATCAGTACCATTAGAAAAAGAGGAAGACCTGTGAAAGTAACAGGCCCGATTACTGACAGTAAGAGAAGGATGACTTCACCTATTTCGGCCAATCCTGCCACATTTTCGAGATGTTAAATGAGGCAGAGGGGGAGATTGTAACAGCCATCCTTAGTAAACATAATACATACAAAACATCATACAATTTTAAATAATCTAAGAAATCATTGAAATGTATATAATAATCATAATTAGCACATTTTTTTTTTAAATTTAAAAGTGCTCAAAGCAACACATTTTTGTTAATATTAAAATAAGTTATATTGTTCTACTTGTTCTGTTGCTACTTTTCGCTATAAAAGAACGAACAAAATGTTAAATAATTGCAGTCTGTTGAATAAAGTTGCCTTGTTATCATACAACATTACGTTGGAAAAACAAACTTTTTTTATTTTATTTATTTTTATTGGTAGTAGACAGGCTGATCATATATATTATCTAAAATGCAAAAGGACACAAACGCCCTCACGACTTCAGTTTAAGAAGTATTTTTATGACAGTTTGGCAGAAAAATAGATTTTTTTTTTGTGATTTTTTCTGTATACTCAACTCAAAATCGCTAAATTTTGAGATAAGCCACTTTGCTTCTGAGGGGACGATATATTGGTCGCCTGGCTCTTCTCTTCCATAATAAGAGATTACATACATATTCTCTTAAACAAGCTGAGCATAATATACGGTCGCTTGGTTCTTTTTTGATCTCACCACTTCCCATATCGGCACCGGAAGGTCATTTTATTGTTCCCAATGCACTACACAATTGGTTACGACCCCCGCACAGTGCTGGCCAAACTTCAAGGAGTCTTTTTCTTCATTTGAGATAAATGAAAAGATTAGTTAAATTTTTAACAGTTAAGAAACTTTTTATATTTCCTCTGTTCCGGGCCAAGGAATAGCCACAGAATTTAATAATTTAGATAAAATTATTTTCTTTATTCACCAAAAAACAATGTTCCTTTGTACTTTAAGTTGTAGTACTCTAGGCAAGAATTGGTACTTTGAGATGTAGCACTTAACTCTTCAATATTTAAATAAAACTCTTCTTTTACCACGTTATAACTTGAATCAACCACTTTATTAAAATTCAAAATTGAAAGTGAAAAAGTTTTAAGTGTTCGAATACTTTACACCTCGTATTTTAAAGTTAAATCAAAGTCAGCTGGAAGAAACTTATATACATGACAGGTTATTGACCATCTAAAGGCCCCGACCCATAGAATCAGTTGCGTCCGTTGGCTGCCGGATTCACCTGACAGCTGTGAGTTTTACCGGACACAACGTATTGGGGTGACCCATAGAATCCGTTGCGGTGTCTCAACTCAACAAGACCACTCATGTTAGCAGAAGAAAAAATTTCAAATTGGTTCTTACTGCGCATGTCTCTCTTCTGCCGGACGCAAAAAGTTAAAAGTTGGGCTACTTTTTGCGTTGCGTCCGTTGCATCCGATGCTTATGGGTCACCTCTCATAAGATCATGTGTATTTAATCGAGCTGTCAGGTGAATCCGGCAGCGAACGGACGCAACGGATTCTATGGGTTGAGGCCTTCAGAATTTGCAGCTTGGATACATAATAACTTGACTTATACTTTTAAATAATGTTTACATGTAATTGTTCTATGTTCTGCAAAGTGAAATAAAACTATAGAGTTTGACTCTTCTAATAAATTGAATATGACAACGATCATTTAAAGTAGAAATGTTTATGGTAGTTATATTTCTGCACATACATTTCTGCACATAAATTTCTGCACATAGTTTCTGCACATTTGACAGATCATGTCTTTTTCGTGGCCGCGTATCAGCTCTTGCTTTACCCGTTTAAAACAATAGGTTTATAACTTTAAATACTTAATTAAATATAGTTTTTTACAGAGGTTGAAAGTGTTTAGGTGGAAAGGATTCACTTGGCTGGTTGTTGAAATGGTTAAGCTATTTCAATGGCTTAAAAATCATATACATTTCAACATCAAAGTCAATTGCATGTTTCCCGCCATTTCTGTCAAATGTGCAAAAGTGTGTGATAAATTAAGGAAAAGATAAATGTATAAAAGGAATTGAGGTGGCAATAAATTAATAAATAAAATAATTAAAAATTAAATAAGTTAAAATATAGTGGTTGATTATCAAAAAATCAAAATAAACAAAAGTATGTTGTGGAGCAACATGCTCCCGCCTAAGATGTGGTGTGTTTGTAGTTGAGTTGGCTGGATTTCAGTGTATGTGTTGTGTAAATATTTTGTCGCTGGAATATTCATCTCGACTGTCCCTGAATATTGTATCTTCATTCTTGTTATAGTTTTATGGATTCAGCTTGTTACAACATTTCATCATCGCATTTTTAATCGTGAAAATTATAAAAAGCTAGGTTAGTATATTTTTATTAAAAAAAAGATAATTATAGTTTAATATAGTTATCTGTTAAAATTGATTGATTGTAGTTGAGGCACTCTTTTTCTCGACGAATAGGTATCTTCTTTATTATTTGTGTAGGTTTTGCGATAAAACATTTTTAGATTTGGGCCTTAGATATGGGCATTAAAGTAACAATAAGGGCATTTGCACATGATATGGGCATTTACACATGATATGGGCATTTAAATTAAATTGTATTAGAGTTCATCAGTTCAATTTTTATATTTGGAAAAAAAAAATTTTTATTTTACTTCAGGTAAGTCACTTTTTGTTTATTGAAGTTATTATTGTAGTTAATAAACTTAATTATGTCTATCTTGTTCATAGTTCGTTTCGGATTTACTCGGGTTCGACAGATTGGGTATCAGCAAAAGGGGATAATTTTGTGATGGGTCGTTTAAAAATCGACCTTTCTGTTTTGATAGTCACTACTCGCGTAAGACCGTCCTAACCAGGATGAAGTTCGAGTACACGAGCGAGAGACCACAATGAAGGTGGTAAATTGTCGTCCTTGACTATGACAATATCTCCCACATTAATACTATTTGGAGTCTGTTGAAGCCACTTTGGTCTTTGTGTGAGTAACTGGAGATAACTTGTACTCCACTGTTTCCAAAAATCTTGCGTCATTTTCTGGATATATTTATTTTTATCCAGATTATTCATGTTCTTCTCTGAAAGGTTTCTATCGGGTAAAACGTTGAGTGAGCTTCCAATAAGAAAATGTCCTGGAGTCAAGACACTGAGGTCGTTTGGATCCGATGTCATTGTACAGAGGGGCCGTGAATTGAGACATGCCTCTATTTGAGTTAATAAAGTTCCGAATTCTTCAAACGTCAGCTTTGAAGTGCCAATCGTTCGTTTCAAATGGTGTTTAAGTGACTAAACACCAGTCTCCCACAATCGAAGTGAGTGTTTTGGAAACTATAGAAGACCACTCAGAAGTTATGAACTTGCTATTCTTTTAAAGATCATTGTTTGCACCTTTAAAATTCGTTCCACAATCACTAAATATATAGTAGTGCAAATTCCTCGCCTAGCTACAAACCTTCGGTATGCAGCAATGAAATTAGCTGCGCTCAAGTCACTCACCAACTCAAGATGAATAGCCTTTGTGGATAAACTTATGAAGACAGCAATATAACCCTTGCTAAACTTGTTGCATTTACCCTTCCACATTTTGATTTAAACGGGTCCAGCATAATCGACGCCAGTGTGTGTGAAAGCTCTTGTGATCGTTACTCTTTCCTTAGGTAAGCTACCCATTAGCTGAATTTGCATATTTGCCTTGTGTCTATGACATCTGACACAATTATGTATGGTTAGTTTTATTAATCGTTTTGAGTTTGTAATCCAATAAAGATTCCTAATTTCAGCCATCATAAGTTGTAGTCCTCCATGCAATGTTCGTTGATGTGAATCACATGCAATCAGTTTGGAAAAATTATGTTGGTCTCCAAGGATTATTGGATGTTGCTAGCTATAAGGAAGAGAGGAATTCTGAAGGCGACCGCCTACACTTAGGACACCATCTGAGTCGAGGAATGGGTTTATATTTAGTATTCCACTTCCCTTTGGTAAGGATTTACGATTTTTTAATGCAATTATTTCTTCGTGAAACAAATCGTTTTGCACTATTTTGATAATCTTTATTTGAGATGAATTAATTTCCTCGACTGTGATAGGATTTGTATCTAATCCTAATATGGGTTGTGAATTTTTAAATAAATTGACATTAATCATGTATCGCCGCCATATTGCAACACTACGAATCAAACTTCTTAGAGTAGATACTCGTTTGATGAATTCGTGGTCTATTGCAACGCAATAGGCTGCAATATATGAGAAGTTTGATAGTATTCCTTTGAAGCTTTTATTGTAAAATGAAGTTATAACCTTTTTACTCTCCTTATTTCTTTCTTCTTCCGTATCAATAATTTGTTTTGCTGAATGTTCTTGTGGATTGAAGTTTTTAAGAAAAGTTGGTCCGTTCCACCACATTTTATTGCTAATAATTTGTTTAGGTGTTGATCCTCGTGATGCCAAATCCGCAGGATTATCCTTTGTGCTTACGTGGTTCCATGAATCAATGTCTTTTAAGGATTGTATTTCGCTAATTCTATTAGCAACGAATGTGGTTCGTTTTCCTGGACTGCCCTTGATCCAAGCAAACGTAATCATGGAGTCAGTCCATGCATAAATTTTAATTGGTTTAAGTTGCATTGCTTTTACAACTCTATTTAATAGTTTGGCTAGAAGAAGCGCTGCACTTAGTTCCAGCCGTGGCAAGGAAATAGTTTTGACTGGAGCAACCCTCGTCTTAGCTGCTATCAAATGTATGTGCTCATTGCCATTTTTTGTTATGCGTATATAAATAACTGCTGCATAAGCTCTCTGCGAGGCATCGCTAAAGCCATGCAGTTCAACCTCTGATGATATTTCATAATCTATCCACCGAGGTATCTTAATTTCAGTAAGTCTTGTCAAACTACTGCGAATTTCCAACCACGACTTTTCTATGTCATCTGGAATAGGTGTATCCCAGCTCACATTCTTCACCCAAAGTTGTTGAAGAATCATTTTTGCCTTTACAATACAGGGAGATATCCACCCCAATGGATCGAAAAGACGAGCAATGTCAGCTAGAAAGCCGATCTCTTTGTAAACTTAGTAGCTTCAGATAAGTTTATTTTAAAGCTGAAATAATTTCTACCTGGATACCATTCAATTCCAAGAGTTTTGATAGCGTCCGCATATTCAAAACTAAGTGTTTATTTCTCTGTCACATTCTGGGATGCCTTCAATAAGTCGTTGTGAATTGCTTGCCCATTTTCTAAGTTCGAAACCAGCTGAACTTAAAACTGAAAAGATGACCTTTTGTAAGGATATAGCTTCTTCTTCATTGTCTGCTCCATAAGATACTCCAATAAGATCGTCAACAAAAAAACCTTCCATGATAGCCATTGATACCTGAGGATAACGATGCTCAACATCTTCAGCTAGCTTTTGTAAAATGCAAGCTGCTAAGTAAGGAGCTGAAGCAGTTCCAAAGGTAACTGTATTTAGTAAAAAACTTTTTATTGGTTCATTTTTAGATTATCTCCATAAAATCATTTGATATGGTCTGTCTTCTGGAGCCATCCAAATTTGTCGATACATTTTGGTAATATCGGCAACGAGAGCAACTTTGAATCGCCTCCATTTGACTACCAAGTCGATGATATCTAGTTGGAGGCGAGGTCCTACCATTATACAGTCGTTTAGTGAGAAGCCGTTTGGTGATTTGCAAGATCCATCAAATACTACACGAAGTTTCGTGGTGGTACTAGATTCCTTTAGTACAGCATGATGAGGGAGATAATAGGAATATGCTGGAAATTGTTCATCTTTCAATTTTACTTCCTTCATATGCCCTAAGGTTATGTACTCATTCATAGACTCTACATACAACCTTTTGTAGTTTTCATCTAGTCTCATAAGTTTTTCAATTTGTAAGAATCTTGCCATTGCTGCTCTTTTTGAATTCCCCAATAAGGGCCTTACATTGTTTTTAAAAAGAAGATGAACATCATATCTTCCGTTGGGTTGGCGCTTGCATGTTTTCTTAAAGTGTTGTTCGTAAAGTTCCTCATCTTTTGTAAGTTTCCTTGTTTCAAGATTTTCTTCAATCTCCCAAAACCTGGTTTAATCAAAATCCAATTGTGTGTGGTGGCTTTAAATAGTGGCAGGAGTGACAGTGGCGTAGCGTGGGTGTCTGCCGCCCGGGGCGGAAGACAATTTTGCCGCCCTTTTATTAAGGTATTTTAATTTAATGTATACTATACATTACATACATTAATTATAGAGAACTTTTCGGTGAGAGCAGTCATCATTATTTTGCATTACAGTAGTTCCCATTTATTTACCTCCCCGCTATGATGCACAGCCCGTTTATGTAAGCAATCTTCTTCTACGCTTGTTATTTTGTTTGATATTGCTCACAAATTAACCCAATACCTATTGGATATTTACCCAACCCGCTTAACGCCCTCTACTTATCAACACGTTTATCTAATAAGTACGCATTTTTTCAGATAACTACCTTAATTACACAAAATAAAAATAAAATTTTCCTTGTTTTGTTTCAAAATCAGCACAGGAGCACAACTGACTTCACAGCAATTGAAATGTCATCAATGTCCAACAAAAACACAAACAATACTACATACTTCCTCGGTTACGAACGCTTTTAAGGTATTAAAGCGGGTCCTTTTATCAGGCACGTAACCGGGTTTCAATTACTAACTTTCCCGGTTAATTGCACATAAAAGATAGCAAGACCTAAAAAATACTTTTCGCAGGAGCGCTGTATACAGATAAGATTTGAAATAAAAAAGTTTATCTAAGTTTTACAATCACGTTTATTAATTCAAAGTTCTTTTACTTTAACCACTAATTGATATAACTTAAAACTTAGGTAAATCGGATCGACAAGATTAAATAAAATCATTTTTTGATTAGAACAAGAAGTATACTAAAATGGTATATTCTTATTTTTACTGAAAAGTAATATGAGTATTTGTTAGAATTGAATTAAAATTTATTAAATTAAAAATTTACACGTCTACTTTTTTTAAGAGCAAAGTCTTTTATTGCCCGGTCAATGTCTATCGCATCACACACCTCTTGCTCAATAGACAAAATAGCCAAGTTAGTTAGTCTTAGACAACTCATTGTCGATCTTAAATAATTTTTAGTCAATTTTAATTTTGAAAAACTTCTCTCACAGCTGGCATTGCTTATGGCAACTGTGAAAAATACTCGGAACATTATTAAAATATTGGGCAGAGTATCTTCCAGCTTGGATTTAACAATAAATTTAAATAACTCAAGTGAGTCTGCATTAATCAATTTATTTTCGTTACCTGTAGCAGCAACGAAAGTCCGCAGTCAAAGTCTTTCCAGCTTGAAATCCTGCTCGTCAATTTCGTCAGATGCGTAGTCTAAATTGCATTCAGTGTTGTCTGGATCTAATAATATAGCCGGCGTTAGATATGCAAACCTATCCGTTAAGTTCTTTAGCTGTTGAAAACGCTCACGAATTTCTACAATCACTCTATCTAACGAAGAAAACAGATTTCGTCTCAACTCATTTTCACCAGACAAGTTAGCATCTCTAGTTCCGTCATCGAAAATATGCTTTCTTGTTATGCGCCTCCGTGGTTTTGTGGAATATCCAAGTTCTTCACACATATTTTTTGCATAACCTACTGCACCATTTGCCCATTTCTCTCTTTTCTCTGTCAATATCATCTGCAAAGCATTTATTTTCTGAGCGCACAATTTTATGTCAAGTCCTTTTGTTTGTAAATATTTTTGTACATCATTCACTTCATGTAGCACAGGTTGCCACAGGCCCAAAAAACAACGGAAGGAAAATGACTGCATCAAAACTATTAAAGCACCTGCATCTGTTCTGCTGTTTAAACTTTCACCTGCCTCTGTCAGTTTTTCCAAAGCGACGAGAATATCTTTGTAATGAAGCCATGTCACATTTACAGCATCGGCTCTTGCACTCCACCGCGTGTCTTGAACCCATTTTAAGCTTTCGTCTGTAGTTGCTGTAGCCAAAACGCAACAATTGTGTGTCGAATTCGTCACAAAATAAGTAATTGAAAACTCCGTGCCGTGCTCTTTTCAATCGGTCTAAATTTGTAGTTGCGATAAAAATATAAAATAGTTCAAGTATTTGCAAAATATTTTTATTACTTATTGTTAAATTTTGCCGCCCCCTTAACACTGCCGCCCGGGGCGGACCGCCCCCCCCCCTGCCCCCCTCGCTACGCCACTGAGGAGTGAGCCTTGAATGAATATTCCCGGTCAAAATCCAACCTAATTCAGTTAATTGTGCTACAGGAGTTCCTGTTCTTCCTTCTTATTACACCTTCCAAGATTATTTCCGAATATACATCGGCACCTATCAAAAGATCAGTTTTCCCTGGAATATTGTAAGTTGGATCTCCTAACAAAAGATTTGCCACATGCTTCCAGTCACTGTTATTAATTTTTTGAGTGGGTAATGTTGAAGTTAAGCTTTTAAATACAAGTGCTTTTACATTGATGGAAAAATTTTGCTTGGTGAAAGAAAAGATTGTTAAATTGACTTCATATCTGGATATACCAGTGTTGGTGTTACCTAGTCCTTTAACAATTGAATGGCATTTGTGTTTCTTCATTTTCAACAGTTGTGTAGCGGTTTCAGTAATGACAGTTGCTTGGGAACCTGGGTCGATAAGAGCCCTCAGAGTATACTGAGTTCCATTTGAACTAAATACTTTAACCTGTGCAGTAGCTAGCAATGCTTCTGATTGCATTTTGTTGAAATATGTATTATAGTTCATGGTTTGTACATTGGAGGAGTTTGTTTGCTGTTCAATATCGATTTGATTTTGAGTGGGTTGATAGGTTTGTTGTATATAGTGTGATTGGGTGCTCTGTTGACTATGAGGTTTTAAATATGATGCATTCTGTGGGATTGCGTTTGAATTGATTTTGGGTTGATAAATGTTTTGGGAGTCAATATGCAATAGAGTATGATGCTTGAGTTCACAATTGTAGCATCGATTAGAACTGCTGCATACAGAAGCATGGTGATCGTACCCTAAACAATTGGAGCAGATTGAATGTCTCTTAGCAACTTCAAACCGGGTTTTAATGTCCATACCCACGAATTTTTTGCATTGGCGAGTGCTATGAGGCATATTGCAAATACGACAAAGACATTTTTTGTTAGATTTTTTTTGTTGCGTGTGGTGTGATACTTGAAAGTTTTTTCGGAACGAACTTACCGGCCCAAAGTTTTTTGGATTTTCATTTAGACCCGAAATATTTTCTAGTGAATTGAAACTACCTTCTTTAAATGATAAGAAGGCTTTCCAGTCGGGAAGAGATTTTGAGGCACCTAATTTACTTTCCCAATCCTTTTGTGTTTGGTAAGGTAATTTTTGAAAAATAATAAATATGAGAATACTATCCCACATATATACAGGGATTTCTAAATTAGAAAGTGCATGAACACATTCCACACTTGTATCGTGAAGCGATTTTAATGAGGTTACCGATTCAACGTTTATCTTTTTTTGCTCTATAAGAATTTTAAATGAGTATTTACAAGTTTTCGTTTATTTTGGAATCTTTCCGTAATAATCTGCCACGCAGGCTCATAACTTTTTGATTCAAGAGGAAGATGCTGTATAAGGCGAGCAGCATCATCATTATTTAATGATGTTTCCAGATATTGTAACCTTTGAATATCTGAAAGGTCTTCATTTTTATTTACAAGACTTTCAAAAAGATTGTAATATTCAATCCAGTCTTCGTATTTACCTGAGAAAGGTTTGATTTGTATTCGTGAGAGACGCACATCCGAGTGACCTGATTAGGTGGTATTTAAATTGTTAGTGGTATTAAATACGTTTGATTCTACCGCGTTTGATTGTCTTTCCGATTTTATCTTTTCTTTGTCGTCTTCAATGACGCCATTTAATTTAAAATACACAAGTTTTATTTTTAAATAGATTTCATCGCTATAATAATTCTCCTTTGTAACATCAGTAGCACTATTCACGATGGTCGCGTGGTCTTTCTTTGACCGCGCAAAAGATTCTTCTATTTCATTTAAACACGCGTTTATGAACCCCTTTGAATTTCGGCAAGCGGTTTCTTTTAAATAATGTCTCATAAGCACTGGATATTTCAGTTAGAGCTAAGCTTTGACCTTCTATTAATTTCTGTTACTTTGACATTGTCAGTATTCAATTAACGTGAAAAAAATTCAAACCAAACTATTCAATTGTATATACCACAGAGGTTAATATAAATTTATTTAAATTGATTGATTGTTATTTAGGGGTATAAGATAAGTCTTTTTTGTCACTGTTTGAATGCATAAATGTATGCATATAATATATTTAATATACAAAGAACAAACTTTAATTGTTGGTATAGTTTTACCTAGCTGTCCTCTAAGCATAAGGCACAGCGAATACTTCCTGGTGCTAGTCGTACGGTGTGTGTGTGTACGGTGGATGTGTGTTTTTCCTTTATTTATTTTTCAACTTTTCACTTAGGTTCTATTTTTTAACCTCGAAGGACCATGTTCCGAGCCAAGGAATAGCCACAGAATTTAATAATTTAGATAAAATTATTTTCTTTATTCACCAAAAAGCAATGTTCCTTTGTACTTTAAGTTGTAGTACTCTAGGCAAGAATTGGTACTTTGAGATGTAGCATTTAACTCTTCAATATTTAAATAAAACTCTTCTTTTACCACGTTATAACTTGAATCAACCACTTTATTAAAATTCAAAATTGAAAGTGAAAAAGTTTTAAGTGTTCGAATACTTTACACCTCGTATTTTAAAGTTAAATCAAAGTCAGCTGGTGGAAACTTATATACATGACAGGTTATTGACCATCTAAGAATTTGCAGCTTGGATACATAATAACTTGACTACTTATACTTTTAAATAATGTTTACTTGTAATTGTTCTATGTTCTGCAAAGTGAAATAAAACTATAGAGTTTGACTCTTCTAATAAATTGAATATGACAACGATCATTTAAAGTAGAAATGTTTATGGTAGTTTACTAAGGATAGAATGAGAAAGACAGGTATCAGATTCAGACAGTATATATTTCTGCAAATACATTTCTGCACATAAATTTCTGCACATAGTTTCTGCACATTTGACAGTTCATGTCTTTTTCGTGGCCGCGTATCATCTCTTGCTTTACCCGTTTAAAACAATAGTTTTATAACTTTAAATACTTAATTAAATACATTTTTTACAGAAGTTGAAAGTGTTTAGGTGGAAAGGATTCACTTGACTATTTGTTGAAATGGTAAAGCTATTTCAATGGCTAAAAAATCATATACATTTCAACATCAAAGACAATTGCATGTTTCCCGCCATTTCTGTCTAATGTGCAAAAGTGTGTGATAAATTAAGGAAAAGATAAACGTATAAAAGGAATTGAGGTGGCAATAAATTAATAAATAAAATAATTAAACATTAAATAAGTTAAAATATAGTGGTTGATTATCAAAAAATCAAAATAAACAAAAGTATGTTGTGGAGCAACACCTCAGATGTACATTTAAGAAGAATGATTCAAAACCATTTAATTCATAATTGCTAATTACATTTCTTATTAATTTTAAATTTTGCAAATTAAAACTATAACTTTTTTTTTGCATATGTTCTACAACGCTTGATTTTTCTTTTTCATTTTATTTAAGACTAGTAGTGCCCGCGACTTCGTCCGCGTGGAATAGTGACTTTCGGCAGCATTTTTAATTTTTTAGGCTAATTATTTTGCAAATAAGACACATTCATGCGTTTTAGTAAACTATTGTTATATTTTATTTAAGTACATTTTTGCACACGACGTTCTTACTTTTTTCATCTTTTGTCAAATAAAAATGTTTTGCTAGTTTGATACACTCTTTTAAACTAAAGTGACTAATCAGTGGGAACTAAAGAAATACGGGGAATCAATAGTTTTCTTATTTCGCTGTTCCAGTCATCATTAAAACTTTTATAATGCCGCATCCCAGATGTGTAATTTGTAGCTATTCACAGTTCTAGATTACTCATTATTGGCACTGGAACACCAACTTGCAGTCACTCCTGATAATTCTAAGGCATTGAGAAACTCTATAGGGTGTGATGTGACTTTCTCAGTGTCCATAATATTGTCTACTGATAGACATTCGACAACATCCCCCAATACGTCAAACATAATTTATTAGTTTATATGGTTAACTATCTCATTAGTCGGGGCCAAAATCGACTGTTCGCACAGGCATTACTGACTGCCAATATTTATTTGAAGATCAAGATAGACATTTCTTCTCAGGTCAACTGTGTAATAGACAATTTGACAGAAATCACCTCATGATGAAAGAACTTTTGAAATCGGTCCAGTAGCTTCAAGGTTCCCGTTTACGTTGCCGTTCCCGTAGCAATATTGGGAAAACAAATACAGACGCTGTCCTTCTTCAGGCTCAAGTCAAAACTATCTCAGCACCAAAATTCATACAAATAGGTTCAATAGTTTGGGCGGTAGATGGTAGCAAAACAAAAAAAAAAAAAAAGACAGACAGAGTTGATTTCGGATCTATAGTGTTAGTAAGTACTTCCGTTCCCATGGGAATATGGGAATAAATTAAAGTTAATGTTACTTTGAGATAGTGTAGCTTTCTAACGGGGAAATACTTCTTGAAATCAGTTCAGCAGTTTCTAGGTTCCCGTTTACGTTTGCATTCTTGTGGGAATACAAGGATAACATACATAGCCTATGTCCATCTTCAGGCTCAAGACCATATCTCTGTACCAAAATTCATATAAATAGGTTTAATAGTTTGGGCGGTTTTTGATAACAAATAAAAATAGACAGATAGATTTCATTTCAGACTTATGATATTAATAAAAACTCCCATTCCCGTGGGAATATGGTGACCGTTCCCGTAGGAATAATGGGGTTGACTTACAGTTTATGTTACTCAGGGATAGTGTAGCATTCTAACGGTGGAAGAATTTTTAAAATCGGTGATGTAGCTTCTAAGTTCCCGTATACGTTCCCATTTCCGTGGGAATATAGGGATAAAATATATAACCTATGTCCTTCCTCAGGCTCTAGACTATCTTTGTGTAAAATTTCATTTAAATCTGTTCACTAGTTTGGGCGGGATATGGTAACATAGAAAGGCGAACAGACAGAGCTACTTTCGCACTTATTATATCAGTAAGGACTCCCTTTCCCGTAGGAATATGGTGACCGTTTTCGTGGGAATATGTGGATGAGTTGAAGTTAATGTTACTCCGGGATTATTTAGCATTCCAACGGTGAAAGAATTTTTGAAATCGGTGCTGTAGTGTCAAAGTTCCCGTATACGTTCCTGTTCCCGTGGGAATACAGGGAGAAAATATATAGCCTATGTCCTTCTTCAGGTTCTGAACAATCTTTGTACAAAATTTCATTTAAATTGGTTTATTAGTTTGGGCAGGAGATGGTAACATAGAAAAGTGAACAGACTGAGCTACTTTTGTATTTATAATAATAGTGAGGACCGGTTCCCGTGGGAATATTCAAATAAAATACAGCCCATGTCCTTCCTTAAGTTCAGAACAATCCTTGTACAAAATTTTCATTCAAATCGGTTTATTAGTTTGGGCGGGAGATGGTAACATAGAACGACGGACAGACAGAGCTTCTTTCACACTTATTATATTAATAAGGACTCCCGTTCCCGTTGAAATATGGGGATGAATTAAATTTTATGTTACTCTGGGATAGTGAAGAATTCTATCGATGGAAACATTTTTGAAATCGGTGTTGTAGTTTCTAAATTCCCGTATACGTTTCCGTTCCCGTGGGAATTTAGGGATAAAATATATAGCCTATGTCCTTCCTCAAGTCTAAGACTATCTCTATATCAAATTTTATTTAAATCGGTTCAGTAGTTTGGGCGGGTGATGGTAACATAGAAAGCCGGACAGACAGAGTGACTTTCACATTTATAATATTAGTTAGAATGTGCAAAATGTTCTTTAAATCTTTTTAGAAAAGGACTTCTTGTTGTCTTGCACAATCATTACATCCGATAGAATAAATTCCTGATTTTTGAAGTTATTCAAATGGGAGTGGTACGGAATCCCCAAAAAAAAAAATCTCCATCGGTTAAAATCCCCAAAAATTAAATTCCAACTTGCTAGTATCGCCACAGACATAATGCACATGGATGAAATCCAAACCTAAATAATCTATTTTGCCAAAATCCCCACGAAATCTCCAAATTTTTTCTTAGATAAATAGAAAGATTAATACAATTCAAAAAATTCAGATTAATAAAAATTACAGAGGCAATGCCTCCATCGTCAGTGAGATTTATAAATTAAATTAAATAAAATTAAATTATTGGTCAAAAAGCTAATAAAAACCAAAAATGTTTCTAAACAAAGTTACAATTTAGTTGAATTGAATCGATTAAGAAATTTTTTGAATATTGAATCTTTGATTGGTCCATCATCACTAGTCATTAGATTGTTTTTGTTTTTAAATATGTAAAATGATTCAAAAGCATCTAATTCATAATTGCTATTTAAATTTCTTATTAATTTTAAATTTTGCAAACTAAAACAATGACTATTTTCTAGCACATGTTTTGCAATACACTTGACTTTTCTTTTTCATTTTGCTTAAGATGTACAAAATGTTCTTTAAATCTTTTTAGAATAGGTCTTCTTGTCTGTCCCATATATTCTTTTGCACAATCATTACATCCAATAGAATTAATTCCTGATTTTTGAAGCTGTTCAATTTTAACTTTAGATCCTCCAATCAGATTTTTTATTTTTGTTTCGCTGCACTCACTCATACGGATATTGTATTTATTAAAGATTGGATTTATCTTAGATGTCAATTCTGGATAGAAATAAAATTTTGAATATTTCTTTTCTTAATTTTTTTCATTCCTTATTAGATCTAAAGTTTAATAATTTCTCAGTTCCTGTTTTCTTCTATGTGCAATTGCTAAATCTTAAATCAATTCTTCAGCATATCCATTAGTTTTATCTATATCTTTAGTTTTTTGGAATTCTTTTATTTTTGTTTCTATAGTCATCGGAATATTTAGAGCTCTAAAAATTATTGAGTGAAAAGCTGACATTTTATGTTCAAAGGAATAAAACGAGTCTGATGTAATGTATCTCAGAGTATTCGTTGGTTTTCTGTATATAACCAACTAGCAGTGCCCGCGACTTCGTCCGCGTGGAATAGTGACTTTCGGCAGCATTTTTAATTTTTTAGGCTATTTATTTTGCAAATAAGACACATTCATGAGTTTTAGTAAACTATTGTTATATTATTATATTTCAGTACATTTTGCACACGACGTTCTTATTAGTTTATATATTTAACTATCTCAAATCTCATTAGTCGGAGCCGAAATCGACTTTTCACACAGTCATTACCGATTGCTAATATTTATTTGAAGATCAATAAAGGCCAGTAGGGTAGACGGGGGAGCATTTGCCACCGGGGTACCTTTGCCAACCGAGTTTTTTAGTCGATCTACCAAAATGTAAAATATCGAAAAATCGATATTTATAGCACATCACCAAATAAAAATATCCCACGAAGTTTGAAAGTTCTCAAGTAGACGCCAACAAAGTTGGACGTGTGTGTTGTTTTTTTTACCTCTGGATCCAAAAATTATAAGATAATCAGTAGTCGCATATTCGTAGTGTGTTTATTTACTTCATACTTTTTCTTGCAATTATTATTAGAATATGCATTTACTTTCGTAAAATGGAGCTTTTTACATTATCTTTTAATTGGAAAAAATAATAGAAGTTAATTTAAGAAAAAACAGCTTGTGGGGGCCATTTGCCATTTTCTTTTGGGGAGGCAAAGCGACTTCGTGGGGTGCATTTGCCAGTGGCAAAGTCTCCTCATGGGGTGCATTTGCTGAGTTGCCATTGCACCCCAAGAAGTTATTTTTATGTATTGAATTAATAAAATTGTTTTGTTACGTTCTTTAATACTGTGTATTTATTAAAATCTATTCAATTGTGTTTATTTCTGATACTTAGGTACCCGGCAAAGTCACCCCTATCCGCATGGCAAAACCTCCCACCCAGGGAGACTTTGCCATATCACATTTTAATGTCTTGAATTAATTATTAAAAATAGAAGTTACAAAAGCACCAATATTAAAAATATTTTAAATTGAAGATAAAAAGATAAGGAACATATTTGATATTAACAAAAATTAAAACACAGTAGAAATTAGGTGAAAGGTCAAATTTCCTAAATCCTGGCAAATGCTCCCCCGTCTACCCTACTGCGTTCTTTTTTTCTTGGATGTTACGCAATGTAACATCGGGTAACATTTTGTCGTTCTTAAATGCAAAAAAGTTACGATATGTAACATCGTGTCGTTCCTAAATGCAATGTTGAACTGTCAGAATGTTACGTTTCGTAACTTTTTCCAACTCATCTCTGGGACTTGAGTTTCGATGTTGATCTGTCAAACCCCTTTAAAATTGTTGTTGGTCAGAATTGTTTTGGTTTTTTGAAGTGAAACTTCTTATGCGACTTGCAAACATCCAGCGTTACTTTTCCGTGTTACATGCAGCGTTACACTTCCGTGTTAAACATATTCAGTCGTAAAATGAAAAAGTCGATCAGTGTTGAGTTTTACTCTTTTCTCCAATGAAACGATAGAAAATATCTAAAGTTGAAGTGAAACTTCTTATGCGACTTGCAAACATCCAGCGTTACACTTCCGTGTTAAACATATTCAGTCGTAAAATGAAAAGTCGATCAGTGTTGAGTTTTACTCTTTTCTCCAATGAAACGATAGAAAATATCTAAAGCAGTTTCTTTTAATTTGTATAATATACATAAATGTATGTAAATATGTACATATGTTGATAAGTGCTTACTAAGTGTGTAAATCGATTGAGTTAAATTATTCTAACAAAAAAACCAATTGTTAAGTTTCTCCTCGAATGTGCTGACTGCGGAATTTTATTAGGAAGACAATATACATATGTATGTATGTATGTACAAATCAGAGCTTTTGGTGAGTGGTAACTGTAAGATTTTATTAGAATTTTGATATATGTAGTAATGAGTATGTAGTAGTTAGCGGAGGCATAATCATGTATATATAAGCAATTTCCATTTAAGCCCGGCCCAAAAATGTTCGATCATGTCTAAACATGTTTGATCATGTCTAAACGTGCTTGATCATGTCTAAACATGTTTGATCATGTCTAAACATGTTTGATCATGTCTAAACATGTTTGATCATGTCTAAACATGTTTGATCATGTCTAAACATGTTTGATCATGTCTAAACATGTTTGATCATGTCTAAACATGTTTGATCATGTCTAAACATGTTTGATCATGTCTAAACATGTTTGATCATGTCTAAACATGTTTGATTTTCCAAGTCTCATAAAATGATCAAATTTGTGCAATTTATAAGTGGAATTGTTGAAAGTAGTATTTTTGCACCTCAAACTACTTAATTTTTTCGGTCTTAACACCCTCAACAGTGTTTTATAACATGTTCAACAAAATTGTTTTTTGCTGTATCAATGGTCACTTTAGCCATAGTTTAGACAACCAATTTCGGTGTCTAAAGTTAGACATTTCTTAGACAGCGATGAAAGTGTTTATAAATACGATTTGGACTTGGACACTGTTCTAATTCTTTTTCTTTTAAAGAAACAATACGAGTTCACTCAAAATAAATTTCTACCCCTTCCTATTTTCATTTTCATATTAGGAAGTTTCACTTCTTCCGCGCGGGGGGACTGCACGCACTATTTTTTTTTTTCATTAATCTTCCAAATTCTGTGAACAGTTATTGATTTTCAATCTTGTTCATTTCAGAATTCATTTTTCTTCATCAATAACGAGTTTCCTTTAGCTGGGTTCGTATTTTAAGAAACACTTTATTCATATTTTTGACAGACCAGCAAAGTGTAACATCGAGTCGTTCCTAAATGCAATCATGATTTTGTAACAAAGTCAAACATACACAACAACAACGATGATTTTGACACTACAGCATCGCGTAACATCGAAGGATAAAAAGAACGCCCTACAGGTCTTCCTGGTGGTCAACTGTGTAATCGACAATTTGACAGAAATCACCTCACGATGAAAGAACTTTTGAAATCGGTCCAGTAGCTTCAAGTTTCCCGTTTACGTTGCTGTTCCCGTAGGAATATTGGGATAACAAATACAGACCATGTCCTTCTTCAGGCTCAAGACTATCTCTGCACCAAAATTCATACAAATAGGTTCCATAGTTTGGGCGGCAGATATGGTAACAAAGAAAAACAGACAGACGGAGTTGATTTCGGATCTATAATGTTAGTAAGTACTTTCGTTCCCGTGGGAATATGGGGATAAATCAAAGTTAATTTTACGTTGAGATAGTGTAGCATTCTAACCGGGAAATAATTCTTGAAATCATTTCAGTAGTTTCTCGGTTCTTGTGCGTTCTTGTGGGAATACAGGGATAACAAAAATTCACAGATTTCATTTCAGACTTATGATATTAGTAAAGACTCCCATTCCCGTGGGAATATGGTAACCGTTTCTGTAGGAATATGGGGATGGATAACAGTTTATGTTACTCAGGGATATTGTAGCATTCTAACGGTGGAACAATTTTTGAAATCGGTGCTATAGTGTCAAAGTTCCCGAATGCGTTCTCGTTCCCGTTGGAATATAGGGAAAACATATATAGCCTATGTCCTTTCTTAAATTTTAAACTATCTCTGTACACAATTTTGTTTAAATCTGTTCATTAGTTTGGGCGGGAGATGGTAATATAGAAAGGCGAACAGACAGAGCTACTTTTGCATTTATAATATTAGTGAAGACCGGTTCCCGTTGGAATATACGAACAAAATGTTATTCTATGTCCTTTCTTGATAATCTCTGTATAAAATTTCATTTGATTTGGTTCTGAAGCTTTGGCTAAAGATGGTAACATAGAAAGACGAATAGACAGAGCTACTTTTTCGCACTTATTATAAAAGTAAGGAATCCCGTTCCCGTAGGAATTTGGGGACGAGTTAATGTTTATGTTACTCGGGGATAGCGTAGCATTCTAACGGTGGAAGAATTTTTGAAATAGGTGGTGTAGTTTCTAGGTTCCCGTATACGTTTCCGTGGTAATATAGGGATAAAATATATAGCCTATGTCCTTCCTCAGGTTCTGAACAGTCTTTGTACAAAAATTCATTTTAATCTGTTCATTAGTTTGAGCGGGAGATGGTAACATAGCAAGGTGAACAGACAGAGCTACTTTTGCATTTATAATAATAGTGAGGACCGGTTCCCGTGGGAATATTCGAATGAAATAAAGCCTATGTCCGTCTGTAAATTTAAATTGATTTATTAGTTTGGGCGGGAGATGGTAACATAGAACGACGGACAGACAGAGCTTCTTTCACACTTATTATATTAGTAAGGACTCCCGTTCCCGTAGTAATATGTGGATGAATTAAAGTTTATATTACTCTGGGATAATGGAGTGGAGAGTGCACTCTATCGGTGGAAAAAATTTTGAAATCGGTGTTGTAGTTTTTAAATTCCCGTATACGTTCCCGTTCCCGTGGGAATTCAGGGATAAAATATATAGACTATGTTCATCCTCAAGTTTTAGACTATCTCTGTATCAAATTTTATTTAAATCGGTTCAGTAGTTTGGGCGGGAGATGGTAACATAGAAAGCCGGACAGACAGAGTGACTTTCACATTTATAATATTAGTAAGGATTCGAAATTGTCTACATTCCTAGTTAGGTATACTTAAATCCAGAAAATATGGTTTCCCTTCAATTTCTTCTTGATATGTAAATTTTATTGATGGGTACTTAGTTCTATTTAATTTGTCAATGAACTGACGGAGTTCATGTTTTTTGATTATCGCCCATTGGTCATCTACATTATTATATTATCTTAACCAAATTCTTGGAAAACTTACTTACTACTTGATTTTTCATTTCAGTTTCTATATGCGACATAATGTAAATAAATTTGCTAAATTTGGGCTCATATGTGATCCCATACTGCAGCCAAATTTTTGTCTGTAAAACTTTTCATTATCAGAAAACCCTTTTCCTAAAATATTTCGCCTTATATCTTAGAACTCATCAAAAATAGAGACATTCAAAGAAGAAACTGGCAAAGATATCGTCATCCTATTTATAGAGACAATGTTTCGTACCTGAATAGACTTATCTCAAGTGAATTGTTAAGCAAAAGAAACCAGGAGTGGAGTAATAAACAACGTTCACTTGATAAAAACGCCAAACCATTCTTTAATATTGTCAAAATTATAAAAAAGGTTATGGTTTTTAGACCTCAAAGTCGTTCCGATAGAAATTTAAGGATCTGGACACTAGACGGTAGGAATTTTGAAGTTGTGGATCAATTTAAATATCTCGGTTTCGTAATCTCACACAATCTGAGTATTAAGGCTCACATAAAAGAAAAACTGGCAGTTGCTAAAGTAGCAATCAATACTATGTGTTCTCAATTTTTTGCGAAATCCTTTGTTGATTCGACTTCAAAGTTCAAAGTATTTGATGCCACAATAAATAGCTGCTTCCGCTATGGCAATGAAGTGTACGGATTCCAATGGATGGAAGAAATGGAAACATTCCAGAGATACTTTTTTAAAAGAATATTTAAATTACCTGCAAATACTCCCAGCTACGCTATTTATGTAGAGTCCGGTTTACCTCAAATATACTTAAAAAATTTGAAAGCTAGCGCAGATTTCTTGTCCAAAATAATGAAAAGACCCAGCACCAATCTGCATAAAAAATTACTGTTAGTTTCTCTTCGCTGTGGTTATACTCCTTTCAAAAACTGGCTAGATCTCGCTTCGGCACATCATATTCCTATGAGCTTGAGTCTAAATAACGTAGAAGATTGGCGAAGTATTTTGTATGACTGTATTAAAGTGGTAGACGAAAGTTTGTACCAAACCCATATTGAAAGAGCGAGGGAATCTTCTTCCAGGATTTTTTATCGAAATTTAAATCTGAATCTACGCGAGAATAAT